>CM066330.1:155833278-156065778 GCA_033807585.1 Hydrophis major
ACTCTACTCATGCAGTATAACGAGACTTTGCCGTTAGTTATAACCTGTGATGCATCGCCTTTCGGGGTGGGCGCCATTTTGAGCCACGTACTGCCGAATGGGAACGAAGCCCCTGTTGCATATTTTTCAAAGACTCTTTCAAAAATGGAGCGGAACTATGGACAAATTGATAAAGACGCCCTGGCAATTGTCTCAGCTGTGAAAAGATTTCACGAATACGTGTATGGCAGGGTTTTTACTATTGTGACTGACCACAAACCTTTGTTAGGGATAATAGCCGGAGATAAGCTGACTCCCTACATATTATCCCCTAGGATGACCCGATGGTCATAATTCTTAGCTGCTTATAACTATCGGCTGCAATACCGCCCGGGGAAAGCCATTCCCCACGCCGACGCATTGAACCGAGCACCGCTTCCAGAGACTCTCGACGATCCGGCACCAACGGTAACCACGTTGCAAATCGAGGCACTCAACTCGCCACCACTGACCGCCCGAGATATCGCGAGAGAAACCAAACGTGACCACACCCTAGCACGAGTCCTAGGCTGGGTAGAACGCGGATAGCCATTGGACCAGTTATCAGATGATTTCACACCATTCAAGTCTCGACAGACCGAGCTCTTTTCCCAGAAAGGCTGTGTCATCTGGGGAGATAGAGTCGTTATCCCAGAACGGCTCCGAAAAGCGCTGCTGAGAACTTTACACGATAGCCACCCCGGCATCGTGCGAATGAAAGCCCTTGCGTGAAGCTACGCATGGTGGCCGGGCATTGACAAGCAAATTGAACAGTGGGTTAAAGCTTGTCCCAAATGCCAAGAAGTCAGCAACGCCCCACCAAAAACCATGCCTACTGAATGGGAGACACCACGTTGGACCCTGGTCCCGAATTTACCTGGACTTCGCAGGGCCAACAAAAGGCCACACCTTCCTGCTTACCGTCGACGCATACTCGAATTGGCTCGAAATTCATCACATGACGACTATGACCTCCGAGGCGGTTATCAAGATTTTAAACAGACTCTTTGCAACCCACGGATTACCAGACGTCCTGGTGTCTGATAACGGCCCACAATTTACTGCACTAGTGTTCGAGCAGTACCTCGCTGACCGCGGCATCCGCCATGCGCTCACCTCGCCTGCACACCCTGCGACCAATGGCCGAGCAGAATGCATGGTCCACTTTGTGAAGAAAACCTTGCAAAAGGTAGGCTACGACAACATTGACGACGAGGTCAATCAAATCCTCTTCTTGCAACACATCACCCCACATAGCGTCACCAACAAAACTCCCGCTGAACTGCTAATGGGACGAAAGCTCTGCTCCCACCTCGACCGGTTGCACCCGGTTTATGAACCGGAGAAACCACTAGGATCCAGCGGCCGCTGTCGCACCTTCCAGGTAGGAGACCTGGTTTATGCAAAAAACCTATCGGGCGACCCGTTGTGGGTGGAAATGACAGTAGTACGTGTAACCGGCCCCAGATCCTACCTTGTGCAATGCCTTGACGATAAACTTTGGAAACAGCATATCAACCAATTACGATCGCGGCTTTTAGCGGCCAGTCTGCAACTCCCCTATGAGCAAACTGAGGGGGGGGGGAGGTACGGAAGAAGATGAATTCCTAGGAAACCCATTCGAAGGAAACGACGGTTTAATAGAAACTCAGGAAGCAGAGCCAGAGGGAGAAATGGTTGCACCTCAGGGAATTGCAGAAAATGTGGGCAACGACATAGAAGTGAACTCTGAACCAGAGGCAGCCCCACTGCCAAACAACGATCTACCTCAGTGTGATTGCAACCAGCCGATACAATGAAAATCAAAGAGACTAAAAAGACAACCGTCCTACCTAAGGGACTATGTAACTGCGCCCTGAAATAAGAAGCCAGGGGGAAGGGGTGTTGTGTATGCAATAAGATTAATAAAGTGTGAGCTTGGAGTAAGTGCAGGGTTCTGGCCCTGCACTTCTGATTGGCTGTTAAGCGGCTGGACCGGATTGGCCCGTTCTGGGGAATCCGATTGGCCCTTAACAGAGAGTTCTTATTGGTTATAAGAGCTAGCATTCCTAGCTCGTTATTGGTTAAACGTTACAGGATTTGCCTATATTAGGCGGGTTTTACTGCTGTTGAATTGAGGAAGTCACAATGTAAATAAAGAGCTGAAGTTCACCGTTCAGAGGCTTGTCTCCATTCTTTCTCGCCCATGCTCAAAATATAACATAACTTAAACACTTCTCCTAGCAAGAAGGAGGCAGAGGCAGAGGTTGTCTCAGGTGCTTCAAACACTGAAAGCCAAAACTGCAAACTGGCCCAAATGTCAAAATGAAGAGCTGATCACCAGGCAAGAATCAGAAGGAACTTGGGGCAGGGTATCACAGCAACACTGGTCTGAATCACGAAAAAAGTTTTGGAGAAGGCAAAGGAACATAGCTATCAAACTTTTGAGGTAGTCCAGCCAAGAAGCACAAACCATGAGTACCAACACTACCTTTATTGTAAGTTACAGTAACAGAATCTTGTAAGTCTGAAAGCACTTTCCCCCCACCTTTACTTTTACTTATCAGAAAACTGGCGTCCCTTCTGAAACACTTATCATGCCCTTTTCTCTTCTGTGGGCTGAGACACTTTTTACATGAGGATTGTCTAGGCTGCGTCTCTTCCTCCTGTCTCACATAGTTATTTTTACATAACATTACAATAGCCCAACTTGCTGACTGGTTAATAAGCAGAATTTCCATTCTTTCCTCTTGAAGAGCTTTGCTGATCATGTCTGCTCTGTTCTGCTTAGTTGCCAGTCTCTTTTTGGACTTGCACTCTGTCTGGATCTGGCCCCTTGTTATCTGAGTTAGTGGCATCCTATCCTCTCTGGGAATTACAAGTAGTGTATATTGCCTCAGCAATTTGCTACAAATTGCCATCCTTGAGCTTGACATTCAAATCATATTCTAGAATTACATAATTATATTTTAAGGCTTATAGTCTTTTAGATTTTATTTATGTATATGCTCATGTATAAGTCCATCCATGGGTAAGTTTTAGTCAAAATACCATGAAAAAGGTACTACCCATGGTGAAGCAACCCCCGAAAATCTTGTATGTTTTAATTTTCACAATTGGTTTATCTGTTAGAAATCCATGGTTTATCCATTTTTCATGGTATTTCAGTTAAAATCCAAGCATTAGCTTTTGTGCAGATCCACTGATACACGAGTATATATGGGATATATAGATACTTTAATAAAAGTATTGCCAAACATACTCACAGACTAGTCCATCTGTGGATATGCCAAACCCAATTTTTGGTGTGTATAATTTTGTAAAATATAAAACAATATATGTTACTACATAATCTAGAAAAAACACAATAACATGCAGAAAAAAGAAATAGTATACGTATTACAATACTTAATGACGACACTGTTTCTAAATAGCAAATTAAACTCTGCCCATACTGATCCATATCAATCAGTATTTCCTTTGTGTTGATAAAAAAACACATTCAAAGGCTGAAATTGAATATATATATTCAATCCAAGATTTTAAATCCAGAATAACTATTAATTTTTCAGTAACATGATGACATATTCTTAGATATCCTCCAAACCTCATGAATCCAGAGTTCTCCACATACTGCTAAATTTCACATTTTCAGAACACTGTATCTTTAACATTAATTCTCTTGGCAAAACCATCCTAACAATGGTTTGAATATCTGCCGTAATCAGATTATTATAGTCCTGATCACGTGTATCAAAATCTCCTCAAGAATTAGGCTCAAAAGCACAACTTGTAATTAGAAACCTAAGGTATGATTCTGAAAAACTTAAAATATATTATTTATGTTTCATAGAAATTAATCTGAATAGCCAAAAATCCACCGGCCTCATTGAATATTGTCATTCCTCTTTAGTGTTAAAAGAACAGATTTTCCATGTTGATGTTTCCACTCTCAGGTTATAAACTTGTTAAGCCTGGTTTCCCCAACCAGGGTTAGGGAGACAAGCTAAACAGAATGTGCAGCGTTAGTCAGATAGGCACACAGATAAATGAGTGAGCTAAGCTTGCATGTTTATTAACATACAGTAAAAATAACAGATACGCTTGTGCTATCAAAAATATAGTTTATTCCATTATGAGTTCATAGCATAGTCAAAATAACAGTCCAATAGTCATGTATCATTTAGTCAGTCCATTCAGGGATATTCAGTTAGCAAAGTCCGTGCAGAATATCCTGTGTCAGTTCAATTACAAATCAGTCCTTTGTTTCTCTCCCGTTCGAGCAATGCAGTCTTGATTCCAAGCAGTAATCAGGGATCATCAAAGCCAGAGAGAGAGCAAGCTGTCGTCTTGCTTCTTTTAAAGTGCTTTCACAACCACTCCCCTAATTAAAGTTGCCGACACTTTAACTAACAAACTATGATTACTTAGTTATTATTTTACCTAAACCAGTTAGGGTAAACAATGTTATCACTAACATTCTCCCCTTTTAGGAAATAATAATAAATATAACTATTTACATCTTTAAATCATATTTGTTACAACTCTCTTTAAACTTAATTACTCCTTGAGCTTTTGTAAATTGGTCTGCAATGTTTTCTTCCGTAATGCAGTATTCCAATTTAATTAGCCCATTCTTTACAGATTCTCTAACATTTAAGTATCTTAAATCAGTATGCTTTGATCTAGTTTTTACAGCAATACTAGTAGCTAACTGTATAGCTGCTTGGTTATCCTCGTACACAACAATGGAATCTTTAACAATTATACCCATGTCTAATAATAGCTGTTTGTACAAAATCAAGTCAGTGCATAATAATGACAGACATGAAAATTCCGCTTCCATCGTGGACAAGCTAATATGCTGTTGTCTGATTGACCTCCACCCTATTAGTGTCTTACCAAATAATATAGCCATCCCAGATGTTGATTTTCTAGTGTTTATATCAGTTGCAAAACTTGCATCTGCATAGGCACTAAGACTCAAATCACCCTTTGGTTCTATATACAATGCTTGGTTCATTGTTCCTTTAAGATATCTTAAAATTCTCTTTAATGATTGCCATGACATTGATGTGGATCTGAATTAAAACGTGCCAGCTGATTTACACTATAAGCTATATCTGGCCTAGACCAATTGCTTATATATGATAAGCTGCCAATCAAAGATTGATATATGGACTTATCAAATTTGGGACTTTGATCATCAGTTTGGCAAACTTCCTGACTCATTGGAGTCTTTGCCGGTTTACAAAGTTCCATTTTAAACGTTTTAATTAATTGGCAAATTTTATCTTCTTGAGATATCTTAAAACCATTTTTTGTTTTGTTAATTGTCAATCCTAGATACTTTTAATTTCACCTAAATGCTTTAATTTTATCTTTTTGGCTAATAATGATATAATCTCATTAGCTTCATTATTAGTCTTAGTTATCAAAGCAATATCATCTGTAAATAATAACAATAATGACACCGTTCCATTATTTTCTCTTTTAAACACACATGGATCTGCTAAACCAGATTTAAAACCTATATTGTTTAACTCTTTCACAATATATTGGTTCCACTCAAACCCAGATTGTTTCAACCCGTAAAGACTCTTTTTGAGTTTCCAACAATCATTACTATTTACTTTATTGTCTTTTATACCTTCTGGTTTTCTTAAATATATAGTGTGCTGCAATGGTGCATGCAGATAGGCAGTTTCTACATCTAAATGGTTAATGACATAGTTTTTCTTAGCTGCCCACACTAATGCTGCTCTTAAAGATGTTGCTTTAAGGCTTGGTACAAAAACTTCATCATAATCAAATGCAGTTTGATTAAATCCTTGAGCTACTAACCTAGCTTTATGGGTAACAGTCCCATCATTTCCAGTTTTTACTTTAAATATCCATTTGCACCCAATGGATTTTTCTCCTGGAGGTAATTTAGCATCTTCATATACTTTCATTACCTTTAATGAATTTAGTTCTTTTTCCATTGCCTTTTGCCAATTCTCCTGATCCTTAGCAGGATACATCTTAAGTTCATCTACACTACTTGGAACTTTAGTTACTTGGCAAACTATACTTGCTTGATACCTATCAGGTGGTTTAGTTACACGTGTAGTTCGTCTAGGTATTACAGGACTTACAGGTGGACTTTCATTTATTAACTCTTCTTGATTATCTAACTCTTCCTGATCAACTGTTTCCTCTTGTTCTGGTCCTATTTGCTCTTCATGGACTTCTTCTTTAATTGGACTCTTCTTATAACTAATCTGATCTTTCTGCCTTTTGTAGGGTTCAATAATTACTTCATTATTTAAATCTTGCTCTAATCTATTCCATCCTACATGTTCTAGGAATTTTGCACTAGCACTGGTGTAAACTCTGGATGTACCTGGTTCCCAGAATCTATAAGATCAATGATTAGATGTATATCCTACAAAATATAATCTTTTAGCTCTATGTTGTCCTTTGTGTCTAAGTTGTGTAGGGATATGCACCCATGCTGGTGCTCCAAATGTGTGCATGTAACTTAAATCAGGTTTTGTACCATGCCACAGTGTGAATGGTAATTCACCTGTTGTTGAATTAACAACATTATTCAATATATGATTACCACACATTATTGCTTCTCCCCATAAATTGTCAGGTAATCCTGAATCAGACATCATAGTTCGTGTCATTGATTGTAATGTTTGGCCTCTTCTCTCTATAAAGGCATTATGTTGTGGCCTATATGGTGCAGACTTTTTATGTTGAATACCTAACATTCTTAGTCTGTTCTGGAATTTATTATTTGTAAATTCTGTACCATTATCTGTTATAAGAGTTACTAATTTCTTTTTAGTTTTTCTTTCTGCAAATTTAATCCAATTAAATAGATTTTGATACGTTTCAGTTTTGCTTTTCATTAAATAGCAAAACCCATATCTAGAATAGTGGTCCATTATACTTAGTATGTAACGAGTTCCTCCTACACTTGGTTTTTTCGGACCTATTAAATCTGCAAATACTACTTCTAAAGACTCTTTAGTAGTAAATCCATCAACTCTATTAGCCGGTGTGACCCTGGCTTTGCTTTGATTACAGGCATTACATTGCAAATACTTATTACAAGGTTTCAAACTTATTCCTTTAGATAATTGAACAGTTTTCTTAAGCATTTTAAAATTTAAATGCCCTAGCCTTCGATGTAACAAGTGAATACATTCATCATGAGGTTTCTTATTTTCATAAACCATGTTAGCCACCTTTAAACCATCATCATTTAACACATATAATTCACCTCTTAAAGATGCAGTAATTTTCTTATCTTCTTTTTCAATTATGCAGTTATCTCCTTTAAAAGTAACTACATATCCTAGTTTAACCAAAATTCTAACTGAAATTAAATTAAACTTAAGTTGTGGTACATATAACATTTTTACATTCTCTTTTATAAAAGAACAATATGCTATACCTTGACCTTTAGCTTTCAGTTTCCAGCCATTGGCTAACGATATCTGCTGTGTACTCTTGGACATTTTAAGAAAATTTCTGTTATCATTTGCTATACAGTGGGATGCTCCACTGTCAACCACCCATAAATTATTTTTTACAGCTCCGTTAGTATACATGGCTAACTCTAAATTTTTATTTATCTTTTGATGACTTTTAGTATTCTGGCCAGCGTTCTGGCATTTTGCTTTTTTACAAAATCTTGCCAAATGTCCTCTTCCTCCACAATTAAAACACTTTTTAATTGCATATGCAGTAGGAGATTCATTATCTTCTTTTTGAGGTTGCTGCCTCCTTAAATCGTCTCTTTCAAGCCTTCTTCTTGCCTCTTCAATCAATCTGCCAGTTATATCAGTTAAAGTTAGACTTTCCTTTGGCAATATTTCAAGGGAAGTTACGTAGTTATCATAACTTTCATTTAGTGAAGATAGAATTATGTAGACTTGGTGTTGTTCAGAGAAAATAAGCTCTTTCTCGTGCAGTTCTTGAAAAATGTTTTGCATAGTTTTCAAATGACTCAGCATATCACCATTCGTCTGGAGATGCGTACTGAAAAGCTTCCATGTTAGATTTATGTGAGCACCAACATTATCTCGAACATAAATCCTCTTCAGCTTCTGCCAACACCCAACAGCCGTTTTCTCTCCGTGGATATAAACAAGCTGTTGGTCAGTTAAGGTTAAAGCAATTATGCAAATAGCGTGTTCATTTTTATGCATAAATTCTTCTATCTTTAGTCTATTTTCATCATCCTCTGGATCCCATTCTTCTACGTTTGGTGGATTTTCAATTATGTTCCACAAACCTTCTCTTCGTAGAAGCAGACTACATTTCATAGACCATGATACATAGTTTGTTCCATCCTACTTGGATATAAGGGACAAACTTTGTAGATTGACTTGTGCCATGTTTTCTTATATGGATATAAAACTATAATTAATAAAACACAGCTGTCTGTTTACTGCAATGTATAACAACACAAACTCTCACTTTTACATAAATCTGTTTTATCCTAGTTAAACTGACTTTGCAGCCTCTGGGCCCATAACCAGTGTTAAGCCTGGTTTCCCCAACCAGGGTTAGGGAGACAAGCTAAACAGAATGTGCAGCGTTAGTCAGATAGGCACACAGATAAATGAGTGAGCTAAGCTTGTATGTTTATTAACATACAGTAAAAATAACAGATACGCTTGTGCTATCAAAAATATAGTTTATTCCATTATGAGTTTATAGCATAGTCAAAATAAAGTCCAATAGTCATGTATCATTTAGTCAGTCCATTCAGGGATATTCAGTTAGCAAAGTCCGTGCAGAATATCCTATGTCAGTTCACTTACAAATCAGTCCTTTGTTTCTCTCCTGTTCGAGCAATGCAGTCTTGATTCCAAGCAGTAATCAGGGATCATCAAAGCCAGAGAGAGAGCAAGCTGTCGTCTTGCTTCTTTTAAAGTGCTTTCACAACCACTCCCCTAATTACTTTCCCATAGTTAAAGTTGCAGACATTTTAACTAACAAACTATGATTACTTAGTTATTATTTTACCTAAACCAGTTAGGGTAAACAATGTTATCCCTAACAAAACTGATGTTTTAAACTCCTCTTTTGCTTACTTTAAAAAAATATATCTGGCACACATATTCCTTACTGGTTTTGGGAGGGGAGTAACAGTAGAGGACCCCACCAGACAGAAATGAGCAAAAGCTAGATGGAGCTTACTGAAGATATTCAGACAACAAGAATTTCCAACTTTAACTTGATTAGTAATTATTTTTCCTGTGTGGTTTTGAGATAAATTTGTGTGTAAAAGAAATTGATATTAAAACCAGATCTGCTTCCTCATGAAACCAGGCCCAATTTGAGATAGCTGAAGGGAGAGTCTTTGGAAATGGTTATGCTGTGGGAAAAAGTCGAAAGCCACCCTACACTAATTGGAGATGTTGCAAGATTGAATGCCCTGAATCTAATGCATAATAATTTCCCTCAGCGAAAATGAGTAACTGGATGCTTGCCTTTCCACTAAGGATGGAGGCGCTGATTCCTTACAGTGATGGGAAATCTATGGGATGTTGCTAATGTTGCATTAAACTTTTGTGCATGTGAGTGTATTCTTATAAAATAGTTACAGTATTAAAGAGAAAACTATTTTACATAGATTTCATGGGAGTCCTTATTTGCAGAGACTTTGCCCTTGTGGTTCCAGGGAGATTGAAATTTTCATCCATGTCTTCATACAATGCCCTTTGTATGATGCCCCACGACTTGCTCTGACAGTCCCAAAAAATTCCAAATAGCAACAGCACTTATACTTAAATACCACTTCATATTGTTTGCGGTTCTCTCTAAGCAGTTTACAGGGTCAGCATATTGCACCCACAATCTGGGTCCTCATTTTACTGACTTCAGAACAATGGAAGGCTGAGTCAACCTTGAGCTGGTGAGAATAGAACTGCTGGCAGTCGGCAGAATTACCCTGCAATACTGTGTTCTAACCACTGCGCCACCACTGCTCTTAATAAGAGGACCTTACAGATAAAATTTATGTTTATTATTTTTAAAGGGATGCTAACCCCACAATCAACTATCAGGTGACCAGATGTCTTCCCCGACTTATACAACTGCAGAAAACTTTTAATTACTTTAATTGTCCTATTGTTTTTTCTCTTTCCCAATAATGAATTGTTGTATGAAACTACAACAGGCTGGTCAAAGACCACAATAAATATATTTGATTTGATTTTTTACATACATACATACATATTTTATAATACATCTGAAATAAGTATGCAAATATATATGTAGTTTTGCAAGATCATCATTTGTATGACATCAATCTTCTCCATGTCGACTTTCTCCTCCATTTATATGGGAAATTACAGTGACTTTAAGAATTGTGCTTATAGTCTTTTAACGCTATACTATCTGCTTCTACTGAGAGTATAGGAGTGGGATTCATGCTAAGAAAGCAGTGGGTATTTGTCTTCATTTCTTTAGGATATGTCAACTTATTGTATTTATTTTCAAGGCTGTTTTACTCAACTGTTTAGTGTAAACTTTGCTCTGATTTTCTGTCTCTATTTTTTGGTAGATTAATTTTGTTAGTTTTTATACATATATATAAACATAGGTCTCCTGTAACCTGGCTTTTGTCTTATTTCCAAAATATTTACTTAATTGCATTTACTAAAAGGAACACTCTTTATATTTCCTTTGTGGGAAACATTTATAAGCTTAGCCCTGGAAATAAGATATTTCCTGTTCAGCCCCATCCAGATTCTAGACAAAGGGACTGGAGATCTGACCACTCAAGAACAGGTGACAACAGCTTAATTACCTGCCCAGGAATTGTTTTATTTGGGGTAACAGCTACACACCCAGGTACCTCAGAACTAAAATAGAAGAGTGGATTTCTGAGGAAGGGATTTAAAAGATTTATTTCAGAATCCAGAATACCAGTATTGTTCAAATAAATTATTTTGAAGAATATCTGAACATATAAAATCACCAAACAGGTCAATAATATAGATGTTCAGGAGACAGACATTCTTTAATATTAGATTGAGGTGAGCATTCACTAAATCAACCTTTCTTAAATGGTTGCCAACAACAAGAAGATACAAAAGATATAATGATTGTTGTGACTATATGAAAAATATCTCCTTGGCATAAGTATCAAAAGTAAAAAAAGCAGTTTCTTAGCAAAAAATAAATGGGAAGAAAAATCCTATTCTGTCTGCAAATGGAAGTTTTATATAGACTAAAAGGGCACCTATATTCTTACAAAAATCGCAGAAGGCTTGTTCTTATTCTGCAGGTAATTCATTATCAAGCAAGAGGAAAATGATAAATTGATTAGTGAAACTGTGGGGAAGACTTATTCTAAGTGCAAATATGCATTTATTTTGTAGTTTTCTACAGATTGTTGTTACTGTTGAAGAATACTTTTATAGTGAAGCTGAGTAGGTGCTGTTAGTTAAAAATCGAATTAAGGCTGCAATCCTGTATAAAGAATGTACATTGCACAAAAGTACCTTCAGTGAGAGCCAGTTTGATCTAGTGATTAAGATATCAAGTTATTAAGGTGATTAAGTAATCTAGTGATTCAGACAGCAGGTTTGAAACCTGTGAATTTTAATCCTTACCTGGCATGACAACTGGCTGGGTGACCTGGGTGACCTCTCTCTCAGCCCACAGTCATGTTTTGGCAAAAGGTCAATTTTTCAATTACTGTGGCAACATAATGAAGCAATATTTTGCTGATTAAAAAACAATACCCTTCCTTTGCAGGAAAACCTAGGAAGAAAAAAAAAACTTGCACACACATTCAGCTTGGAAAGTGACAGAGCTTACTTCTAAGTAGCCATATATAGATTTCGCTCAATATGTTGTGCATATCATTTTACAATTATTTCCCCTCCCCCACCCCAGAAAATCAGTTGCTTATCTATCAACAGAATGGTATTATTGCAAAAAACCCTAATATCTCACATAGATATTAGAAAGAAAAAAACATTGGTTTTTTTTTAATTACACAAACCACATAATGCAAAGAAGAAAAATATTTCACCATCAGGCTCTGCCTCTGCGCGTGTTGCAACTGAAACTGTAACGTAAAACAGTAACTAAAATACAACTGTCCCCAAATCTAAACTATTGGTTGTAACGTTCTTCTTCCTTGAAAACTGAATTCTACTGAGTAGAATTAGCCTATTACATGATGTCCTCAATTAATTTCTTCTTTCACTTTGATGGCCAAGTAACCCCTAATTTGAAACAAAGCCTGTATCTCCTGATAGTTTTTGCTTAATATTGCAAATTCAAGTTGTTATTGCATGTTGTGGGCTTTCTTTTCCTTGGGAACGATGCAAAAACATGTTTTCCTACCTGTGCAGCACTAAAACTAGTTGTCTAACTTAATTACCTTACTGAGTTTGACTTTTACAAGCATTTTTTTAAAAAAAATATTTATTTATTTTCAAAATTACACATCACTATTTACATTAACAGTATCGTGTCATCAATATTACATATATTTACATTTATTTCTATACACTAATCCTTATTCCTATGTTCTATCCATTTATATCATCTATCCCAAACCGCGTAGTAATCTGATTCCTCCTTGCCTTTTAGTTCTATTGTAAGTTTGTCCATCTCAGTATAATCTAATACCTTTTGTATCAACTTCTCTTTGGATGGTAGATTTTCTGATTTCCAACCCTGTGCAAAAACTATCCTCGCTGCTGTTATTATATGCAATATGATATATTGGATTTGTTTGCTAAATTTCCCTTTAATTATTCCCAATAAAAATAGTTTGGGTTTAAATTCTATGACTTTTACAATCTTTTTTATGTATTCCAGAATGTAAGTACTAAAATGTTCTACCTGATTTGTTTTTTATATTATGCTATTCTCGAATGTGCTTATTCCCTTGATTTCCCCCTCTCTCTGCTAAAGATTTACAACTCAAATATTCGTACAGTTCTGTTTACATTTTCATAGCAACTTGGCATCAAGTTCTAATGTTTATTGCATCTTCTTTCTCAACCTTTTTTGCCTTTTAAGGGTCCCAGCCCCATGTAATAGCTTATTGTCAATTGAAATAGCTAGTTTCAATTCCCATAGTAGCTGAAATCCCCTAAAGATTAAGAGGTACGAAAAGCGAAGTTGAATAAGGCATTCAGATCTTTAGATATCTTATGAACTAGTGAACAGAGAATATATAGAGAAAATAAATTAGCATTCAGAGAAATCATGTGGAGAATCCTAAATGAAAAAAGAAAGAAAAACAAATGTATTGAAATATTTTAATTTAAGGCTATGGTTTATCTATGTATAACACTACTGACCTTCTAAAGCAATGCTATTTGCTAATTACAACCTTTAAACTAATTATAGCAGGATCCTATGATGCAAAACACATCAAGTTCAATGGAGGCTTGAGCAATAAACATCACTCACTAGGTTTTGAAATCTTGGAGTAAACATGTAAATTTCTTGCTAAACAAGATTAACTACTTAATTGCATTACCAATTTTTCTAAACTAAAAAAACACCCTGTAGGACAAATGAAACTCTTCCTATGCCCAAAACCTGGCTGAAATACAAGCAGGATTTTGTAAAGGAAGAGGAACATGTGATCAAATGGCAATCTATGTTGGATGATGGAAAAAGCAAAGGAATACCAAAAAGACCTCTACATGTGCTTCAATGATGACACAAAAGTCTTTGACTGTTGACCATGAAAAGCTCTGAAAATGCCTCAAAGAACTGGAAACAATTTCAGATATCTGAAAAGTATAAGCATGCATATGTACTCAGTACTTGGTCTGGGCCCCTTTTGCAGCAATTACTGCCTCAATGCAGTGTGGCATGGAAGCCTGTGGCACTGCTGAAGTGGTATGGAAGACCAGGATGCTCCAATAGCTTCAGCTCTTCTGCATTGTTTGGTCTCATGTCTCTCATCTTTCTCTTGGCAATGCCCATAGATTCTCTATGGGGTCCAGGTCAGGCAAATTTGCTGGCCAATCAAGCACAATAATCCCACGGTCATTGAACCAGGTTTTGGTGCTTCAGCAGTGTGGGCAGGTGCCAAATCCTGCTGGAAAATGAAGTCAGCATCCCCCCCATAAAGCTCATCTGCGGAAGGAAGCATGAAGTGCTCCAAAATCTCCTGGTAGATGGCTGCGTTGACCCTGGACTCAATGAAGGACAGTGGACCAACACCAGCAGATGACATGGCTTCAAGCATCTTGCAGTGTGAGCCTCTCCATTCTTCCTCCAGACTCTAGGTCCTTGGTTCCCAAATGAGATGCAAAAGTTGCTCTCATCAAAAAAGAGGACTTTGGACCACTGAGCAACAGACCAGTTCTTTTTTTCTTTTGCCCAATTAAGACGCTTCTGATGTTGTTTGTTGTTCAGGAGAGGCTTGGCAAGAGGAATACGACATTTGACGCCCATGTCCAGGATCCATCTCTGTGTGGTGGCTCTTGATACACTGACTCCAGCTTCAGTCCACTCCTTGTGAAAGTCCTCAACACTTTCGAATGGCCTTTTCCTGACAATCCTCTCCAGGCTGCAGTCATCCCTGCTGCTAATGCACCTTTTTCTTCCACAGTTTTCCTTCCACATAACTTTCTATTCATGTGCTTTGATACAGCACTTTGGGAACATCCAACTTCTTTTGCAATTTCCTTTTGAGGCTTTCCCTCCTTATGGAGGGTGTTAATGATGATTTTCTGCACAACTGTCAGGTCAGCAGTCTTTCCCATGATTGTGATTCCTACTGAACCAGACTGAGAGACCATTTAAAGGCTCAGGACCCTTTGCAGCTGTTATGGCTTAATTAGCGGATTAGAGTGGGACACTTTGAGCCTAGAATATTGAACCTTTTTGCAATATTCTAATTTTCTGAGATTGTGGATTTGGGGTTTTCATGAGCTGTAAGCCATAATCATCTCAATTATGCCAAATCACGGCTTGAACTATCTTGCTTTTCATGTAATGAGTCTATCTCATATATTAGTTTCACCTTTTAAGCTGCATTACTGAAATAAATGAACTTTTGCATGATATTCTATTTTTTCGATTTTCACCTGTATACACCGTTCAAAATGTACATAAAAATAGTTATAAAAAATGCACATTTGGAAAAATCTACCATTGTGGTTTAAATTGGCAGTAGGAATATCAGCAACCTCTGATACGCAGATGATACAGCATTACTCAGGGAAAGCAAGGAAGATCTTGGAAGTGGCTAATCCTGAGAATCAGAGATGAAAGTGAAAATTTTGGACTGCACCTTAACATCAAGGAAACAAAGATCATGAGGACTGCAGATTGACAACGAGACCTTTGAAACAGTAAAGGATTTCATCTTTATGGGCTCTAAAATTGGCCAATGTGGTGACTGCAGCCCTGAAATCAGAAGGCGTATAGCATTTGGAAGAACTACGATGTCCAGCATGAATAACATCTGGAAGAGTAAAGAGTAAATGCAGATTAGTCAACACAATAATTTTTCCAATTGCTACTTATGGTTTCAAAACCTGGACTTTGAAAAAGGGTGAGTGCTTCTGAATTATGACGCTAGAGACGACTATTACACATTCTATGAACTGCAAAAATCGCAAACAAATAAGTCCTAGAGTGAATCTTACCAAAAATATCACTCAAAGTCAAGATCACGAAACAAAGGCTATCATACTTTGGTCATGTCATGTGAACTGAGACATGTCAAGTTAATCATCCAGGGAGTGATCAGTGGAAAAAGTATTCGTTGGCTGGACACTATAAAGGATGACAGTGGGATGACCATGTTAGATCTGAGGGGGGCATGAAGAGTGCTGATTCATAAGAGTAGCCAAGGTTCAGACACAACTAAATGGCTGACAATGATGACAAAACTTGATGTTATATTCTTTTAAAGTATTGATATAAAGTATTTGTCCATCTGGATCAGGGGTGTGAAACTCATGGCCCATGGGCTGGATATGTCACATGCTGGCCACACCTACCCCTGGTTTAGCGAAAGGGGGAAAGTTGCGATATGTCACATGACATCGTGACGTCGTGAGTTTGACACCCATGAGCTAGATGGTGGGACCAACCAAAGCCAATTTCACAAGCCTAAATGAAGTCAAACCTATTTAGTATTTTGACTGGAATCCACCAGAATTTCTAAGTAACGTAAACTAAACTAGGAAGCCAAAAAGCACCATGGAAGAAAACAAGGCAAATCATTCCCATATTATAATTGCTCCCAAGAAAACTATTCAATAAAACTGAAAGCTGTTACTACTTATGTCCTTCTTAAATTCCATCTCAGTACAGGTAGTCCTTGACTTACAACAGTTCATTTAATGACCAAAGTTACAACGGCACTGGAAAAAAGTGACTTATGACCATTTTTCACACTTATGACTGTTGCAGCATCCCCATGATCATGTGATTTACATTTGGATGCTTGACAACTGGTTCATTTTTATGATAACTGCAGTGTCCCAGTATGTGATCATCTTTGGTGACGTTCTGACAAAGTCAACGGGGAAACCAAGTTTATTTAACAACTGTGTTACTAATTTAACAACTGCAATGATTCGTTTAACAAATGTGACAAGAAAAGTCATAAAATGGGGCAAAACTCACTTAACAAATTTCTCACTTAGGAACAAAAATTCTGGGCTCAATTGTGGACATAAGTTGAAGATTACCTGTACAGTTACAAATTAACATATTTTTTCCTACATCTACCCTGACATATTTTGTTTAACATCCAGCTTTAAAAAGAAAGCTTAATGACAATTTTTTGAAATTTTGGTTCTACATATTAAAAGGTCTAGCCTAATATAAGTACATTAAAAACGCATGTTTTTTGGGGGGGGTATAGAGAGTTTTTATGAATTAATTAAATTTATATGGCACCCATCTCATTGTTGAAGCCACTCTGGGCATTTTTGTTTCAGATTATGGGTTCACTTGGCCACCAAAATGAAAGATGAAGAAAAATGTATTGAGGACATCAGACAAATGGTGAAATGGCCCATGACGGGGCAACAATTTTGAGTCACTAAGTTCAAATGGGCATTAATAAAATAATTAAACAATTTTTGATCCATGGTACCTCAAATGGGCTTTCTACAGAATGTATCCAAAATCCAACTCTATGAGGAAACAAAATTTGGGGAAGTTATGGCTGCTTCCATGCTACTGGCTACTGTGGTCATGTGATCTTTATTTTCAACACTCTGTGATATTTTCCCAGCTAGTCTTGCAATCCCTCCGTCTCCCATCCAGCAGCAGTCATTTATCTGCTTGCTAGGAAAAAGAGGGAAAGGGAATTTCCAATGCTCCCTTCAGCTCCCTGCTCCATATGGAAACTCAATGGGGAAGCCAGCGGGAAGTCAGAAATCACTCCTGCTCCCACTGGCTTTTTTTTTTTTTTTTTTTGCCCATCTTTGGTCATGTTTCTGTTTTGTCAAAGAAATACCCCTGAAACGATGACCCAATGGAATACAAATTTTGTGTGTATGTGCATTTGTCTTTCTGTTTGCCTGTCTATTTGTCAAGTCAAAGCAGCAAACATATTTAATACTCCTGCTTCCTACATTATTCACAAGGAGCCTGTGAGGTGAGATCTGAGCAAGTGACTAGCAAGAATCACTACACCAAACTGTCTGTCTTAATACAGGAAGTCTTCAGCTTACAGCTGATTGCTTAACGACACTTCAAACTGATGATGTTCCCAGAAAGAGTGTTTTATGGCCTGCAAGGCACTTTCAACAGTTGCAAAGTGTCACATTCCCCTCCTCGGTCACGTGATCACGATCTGAGTGCTTGGTAACCTGTTTGCATATATGACTGGTTGCCAAGCCCCCATAATCACGTAAATGCCATTTGCTTTTCTTCTTCTTCCAACTAGCCCAGAAAGTCAACGGGGAAGCTGGCAGGGAAGGTTTCAAGCTGTTGCCTCCTATTGAGAACTCCGTCTCAACCCTGGAGTCTGGCTGAAAAAGTCCTGTGCAAAAATCAGCACAAGTGCAATTGAAATCTTTCAGCAGCAAACTCTTTCGGCCAACCCACAGAGAAGAGAGGGAGTTGACATCCAAGTAGGGTTTTTAATCCCTGAGTGGAGCAAAATAAAGGGGTTTCACAAGTGTGCAGAAGGCCAGGCACAGGTTGTGCACTAGTGCCTCTCTCCACTCAATGGGCTGAAAATCCTGTTAGGATTTTGGCAGGGAGATTTTTCAGCTCCTGAGTGGAAAGACACTTATATGCCACCTGCAGCACGCCTCCCAGGATCTTCTCACCCACCAATCCCCAGTACCCCATGCTCTTCACGTGGAGCTCTGTCTACTTAATGACCTGGTTGAGTTGTTGAGTAAAACAATCACATGATATCTTGTTCAATAAGTATTTCAGTCAATCACTGAGATTCTGCTGCTAATTGTGGCCATAATTCAAGAACTACCTGTACTTTATTTCACAACCTACTGAAAAAGTAATCTCTTCTTGTTGTCCCAAAAATCTTCAGGTGGAGAAGGTGAACAGCACTGGCTGCTTCTGGAGGTACAGGTAGTCCTTGACTTACAACAGTT
Organism: Hydrophis major; assembly: GCA_033807585.1. NCBI lineage: Eukaryota > Metazoa > Chordata > Lepidosauria > Squamata > Elapidae > Hydrophis > Hydrophis major. The sequence continues at coordinate 155,851,860 of CM066330.1, forward strand.
CATTTAGTGATTGTTTGAAGTTACAATGGCACTGAAAAAAAAGTGACATGATTTTTCACACTTATGACAGCATCCCCATGGCCATGTGACGTGCATTCAAAGGCTTGACAATTGGTTCATATTTATGACAGTTGCAAGGGTCCTGGGCTCAGCTTTTGCGACCTTCTGATAAGCAAAGTCAATGAGGAAGCCAGATTCACTTAACAACCGTGTTACTAATTTAATGACTTGCAGTGATTCACTTAAGAAATAGCAGCAAGAAAAGTCGTAAAATGGGGCAAAAGTCACTTAACAAATTTCTGACAGCAACAAATTCTGGCCTCAATTGTGGGTCATAATTCGAGGACAACCTGGACTTTGACACCTGCTCTTGAAAGAGAGGCTGCAAGATAAAAGTCTCTTTGGCTTTTAGCTGAGCTTCCTTGCCAAGAAGTGTCATACCATTGTCCCAAAGGTCCTTTTTCAAGAGGCAACTGGCCTTTCTGGTTTTTCTTTGATAATGTTTCACTTCTCGTCCAAGAAGCTTCTTCAGCTCTAGATGAGAAGCCAAACGTCTTCAAAGAAAAACCAGAGAGGCCAGTTGCCTTTAAAAAAAAAAAAAAAAAAACAGCTTTGGGACAACCATGACCTGGATGACTGAGAATCTCCATAGCCATGTCTTGCTATCTCTTTCTTCCGGGGTGCTTTGAGGACTTCGAAGCCGGGGATTCCTTGCTTTTTGGATTTCCATTCCAATATTACCACCTTCATTTCCAGTCCATGCACGCTCGTGGCTATCTAAGCTTACTCACACCGCAAGAAAGCGCCTCCATTGTAGTGAATCCCCCCTCCCCCCCCGACTCCCTCGCTCTCCTTCCTCCGGCCTCGGTGATTTCGGCGCTCTCTGCTGAGCCTGCCAACGGCTGTGGCCCGGCTGCCGGGTGAGGAGGAGCCAAGGCGGGGTTTCCAGAAAGAGGGCAAGGCCCGAGTCTTCTCTGTTGCCGGCAGCCGCCACCTTTTTTTTCCGACGTCCCTCTTTGCGGCGAGCCTGTCCTTCGGTCGGCCAGTCACCGCTTCGCCGCTCGGGGTGTGCGCTCGCCCTTTTCGTTCTTGGTGCGCCGCCATGGCCGTCTATAGCAAGTTCCTCACCGCGCGCTACTCCACCATGGCCGGCACCGCCGCTGCCGCCTGCGCCTTCCTCTGCCTGCTCAGCAAGCGGCGGAAAGCAGCCGCTGCCGCCTTGCACGGGTCAGTGACGGGGATCGGGTGGGTGAGTGGGTGGGGGGCGGCCGGCTGGGGTCGGGGGCTGCGATCGCGAAGGCTGGCTTCTCCAGGGTCGCCCCGAAGATACAAGGTCACCCGGGTTGGGCGAGGTTGGGTTGGGATGGATGATCTTCCCCTTTCCTCCAGTTACCTAAAGGTCAGTTCCAGCCCGGGAGGTGGAAGGGAAGGCTGAAAGGAATTTCGCAATTGACAGAGGTCAATAAAAAGCAGCGCCGTTGAGCTGCTGATCCCTGGGGAAACAGGTGGATGTTCAGCAAGTGTGCCTTTTTTCAGCGGGGCCTGGTGGGTGGGTGGGTGAGGAGGCATGCTATTTGTCCCATCATAGAAATCTTCCTTCAACCCAACTCTTGCCCCTTCCAAACTCATGATCTAGTCCTGTATGCTTGGATCTGTGTGTGGGGTCACCAAAGGATCCCCACACACATCCTGGGCTGCCCTTCCTGATGAGAGGGTCTCCTATTATTTCTTTCTGATATTTGAAACCCAATTGGAAAACATAAACAGTGGGTGCAGGGTTTAGGTGGGACTTAACAATGCTCCAAGATTTGTATGGGTTTGTTCTCAGTAACCCTGACCAAGTTTTAAGATAAATCGAAGCTATGATATCCATCTTGGACTTAGAGTGACTTGCTTGCTAACTGGCACTGGTGTTTGCTCTGTCTTTTAATTCCACAAACATAGTAGATAGCTGTTCTTCTTTGTTAGGAGAAAGAAATTGTACTACTTTTAAAATGTATATTATTTTAATTTTACAATCATAATAATTATCCTTCACAATATACTCAGTGGCTCTTGTACAAAAGATCTAATTAACACAAACTGCAAAGGGCAACCCGCATGAAACATGATGTATGCATGGACCTCTGGAGAAAAAAAATGCTGTAAAAGTTGAATCTTCTGAAGGGTAGTTAACAAATAGTGTTATTGTTCAGCTTGTGAGATTCCCTGTTGAAACATTGCAATGTGGGTAAACCTATTGCTGGTACATACAGTAGTGTGCAAGTCTTAGGCCACCAGTAGATTTGTTGTAGCAATTATATAATGACCATTTATAACTATATCTCACTCTCCTTATTAGAAAGCAATCAGAAAATACGGTATTCAAAAGCAAGAAAAAAGCAGAAGAAACAGCTCCCATAGGTTAAAGGGGCAAGTATTTAGTGCAGGAGTGTCCAACCTTGGCAACTTGAAGACTTGTGGACTTCAACTCCCAGAATTCCTCAGCAAAACTGGCTGAGGAATTCTGGGAGTTGAAGTCCACAAGTCTTCAAGTTGCCAAGGTTGGACACCCCTGATTTAGTGTGACCTCTCCTTACACTTGAGCAACAGCAGACACCTGGCTCCTATAAACCTAAAAGGGATGGAGCCCTAAGTACTGGCAAGTAGGTCACCTGTATGTGTCCTTCTATTTCATGCCAAAATGACAGCTGTGCAAAAAGGTCTTATATTAGGTTTGTGCAAGACACATGCTGTATGAATGTAATTCATCGCAAGCTTGCTAATAAGACCAACATTCAATTACATCATTCCAGTGAAAATGCCAAAGTTCACAGAATTTGACAGACATAAAATTATTCTTTTGCATCAGTGAGACTACTCAAAGGGAAATCAACAAAGAAGCAATATTTGAGATGTGGTATTCAAGATTGAAAAATAATTATGGATGGCCATTAAAACTTTGCATCAAATCAAATCAAATCAAATGATGGCCTAAGATTTTTTACATACTACTGTATAGCTTTCAAGTTTGTAGCTGTGATAACTGAGGCTAAAATAATAGTTTGTGTACTATTTTATAGTGTGTGTTTTTTTTTAAAAGAACAATGCACAAAGAATCAAGGCATAACAGCTTATAAATTCTTTTCTTAGAAAAAATAATAATAAAAGACCAATAAGGCATAACATTTCCAGATTATAATATCAATATTTCATATAATATTAACTTCATATCTTGTCCCTACTTCTCTTTTCCATCCAAATTATTTATTAATTAAAATTTTATTGCCTTTTATCAATATACAAAATCCAAAAAAAAAAAAAAGCATATATATCCTTCCATATCTTATTACCATTTTCAACAACATTCTTTGTCTGTTTTATTTCCAATTATCCATTCATCTTTTTTTTTCTTTTACTATACTTCTCCTGTACACCAATTGGAGTAACATCTATAACTCATTACCCTAACTTAGAAATACTACATATTACAATCTTTCTTGGGATTCTGTTTAAAAGATTCTAAAATTACATAAAAACACAATCTTATATACCCTCCAGAATCCCTCTTTTAATCTAAATTAAATTCACCCATTGTCTCTAAATAAACTTTTTTTCTTTAAGTCTTGCTTCCCCCCATTAAGGCTTCTATAGTGTGTGTTTTTTAACTTAGCACTCAAACAACAATTTTAAACATTTGTAGGCTGGTATTGCCAGAATTAAAATAATCAGACAACAATTAGATTGTCAGACAACAATTAGTTTGTTTGTCTTCATACAAGCAAATCAAGTTTTCACATGAGTTGAACACACACACACACACACACACACACACATTATATACTGCCAGAAAGGAAAACATTTCATCCAATTGACAAATCCAATAGCTATCTTATTTTCAGTGTAAATGTAGGCCTTGATTGTGCATTTGTTTTCCTGAAATTCTATTTAATTTTTAAATGATCTCTCATACTCCTTGGATTTGGCAACAGGTTTCGTGTATTTTATAAATTACCTGACAAGCAGCTCATACCTATATACATACTAATGCATGTTGCCTTTATTGAAATGCAACCTATTTTAGTTAGTTATTTAGAACAGGGGTCTCCAACCTTGGCCACTTTAAGATTTGTGGGCTGAAGTCCACAAGTTTTAAAGTTGCAAAGATGGCTGAGAAATTCTGGGAGTTGAAGTCCACAAGTCTTAAACTGGCCAAGGTTGGAGAGCCTTTATTTAGAACATTTATAGAGCTGTCCATTTTTAAACCAAACTCTGGGTGTCTTACAACTGAAAAAATAAACCAATATATGCAACAAAAAAACATCAGGCGCAATGAGTACACTTTCAACGTGTGTTGGATGCATCATCCAACATTCTCTTCCCACTCTAACCTCACCCTATCTCAACACTAGAGGGAAATGCCAGGTCTTACCATCTTCCTGAGGGTTAAAAGGATGGGGGCTTGTTGGATCCCAAGCAATGGAGAAAGCATACGTGCTAGGATCTATAAGATGGTAATGTTTAAGGCAGGTGTCAAACTTAAGGCCTGGGGGCTGGATCCAGCCAGCAGGGTGCTTAGATCTGGCCCTCAAGGCCACCCTGGAAACAGCGAAGGACCGGCCCGCTGTGCCTCTGCCAATGAAAACAGGCATACGTCCCTCCCAAGCTCTGTTTTTGCTGGAAGAAAATGGAGCTCAGGAGCCCATTTTCACTGGCAGATCACTCAGGCCACCACAGGCACCTCCAACACAAGTGACATCAAGCTGGCCGCACTCTGAAATGTAGTTTGACACCCCTGGTGTTTGAAGGGGTTGGGACTGTGCCCACACTATCTGCTTTGGTGGAATGAGTAAATACAGTCAGGGAGAGGCAGTACTGCAGGTGACTTGGCCCCAGGCCAGGTAAGATTTTAAAGGTGATAATCAGCAACTTAATTGGACCCAGAAAGAAACTGGGAGGTAGGCATTCAGGAAAGGGCATAATAGTTGCACAAGACAGCTTTGTGCAAAATCCCCCTATCAACATGTGCCACTTATTACTTTTATAGACATACTATGACATCCAGTGATTCTCCAGTCACACAATAAACACTTTTCTAATACTGTCTCTCTGGCCTCTCAAATCTTCTCTGGTGAACTTTATTAGAGTGAATATTCAAATAAATATAATTGGTGGAAATCCCTTTTAAATTAAATGACCTTTGGGTGGTTAAATGACCATTCATGTTAAATGATTTAGTTAGTGAACTTTATTTGGTTAAAATGAATCTATCATCCGTAGTGTTCAAAATTATCCTAGTAAAGTAAGCAACAAGATGAATGTATGTATACTATTATCCCAGTAAATTAACCTAGCAAAGTAAGCAACAAGATGAATGTATGTATGAATACATGAAATTATATCAGATAGGTACGTGATAAAGAACAGGATTGTTAGAATTCTAGTGGGAGTATCATTACTGTTTTATTTGTTTTGTTTCAGCATTGTGATAAATAAAATGCACCGCAATGGACTGATATGATCTCATCGTAAATTGAATAATGCTTGAAATACATACAAGCAATTCTAATCAAAATTACATTTGTGAAAGTATTAGTTTTCTTCATAAATAAATGGAATAGACTGATATGATCTCATCGTAAATGGAATAACGCTTGAAATACGAGCAATTCTAATCAAAATTACATTTGTGAAATTATTAGTTTTCTTCATAAATAAGTAGAATTTTCTATGGATGAATGGATTTGTGAACACATACATTTAGAAATGTTTTGATATAAAAGTTTCAATTTGGTAAACTATATATATATACTTTTATCCAAATAGGAATTGCACAGTGCAGCAGCAATAGCTTTGACATTATCCCAAATACTACAGGTGGCTTTACACTCAAATAATATAAAACAGCATTTGGCAACCATAATTATTGGATTTTGTAGGAGGTAGATTATTTTGCAAGGAGAGATAGACTTCTTAATCTTTGTTCTGCTTAAATGAATCATACTTGATTATTCAACTAAAGAAATAGTTCTGCCATAATATATGCTTTCCAAAGGTAGTAGGAAGCTAAATGAAAATTAAGGGGAAACTGTACCCAGAGTATAGTTTAGAATAGGAGTAGAGAAATTTCATTTTTTCAGATGTTACTGAATTAAGTTCCTGTAATTTACCTAGCTAACTAGTTTTAGAAGATCATAGTTCCCTCATTACATATTAGAGAGTGTCAGGTTGAATTATTCAATGCTAGTTTTTGAGGGATTCTTACACATTGCCACCAAGGAAAGGTATATTAACTGTACCTGTGGTAAAATTCAGTCAAGGGGAAATAATTTTCTGTTGCAAGGAAATTGATTGAAGTGAAACATAAATGCTCTCTTAAATCATCCAAAATCTGGAATCATTCATCTTTTATTCTTTTGGTAGTTTCTTTCAAGTGAGTAATGCAGAACACATAGAGCTGTACTGGTTTGCTACAGTAGCTTTGCTACTGTTGTATAAAAGCATGCAGATGAATAAAATAGTAAAAACAAAAAAGATAATTTATTTATGATAATAGAAAGGAAACAACATTTAGTCTGACTATTGTAACACAGAACATGTCCTTCCCCGCAAGTCAATGTGTTACTTTTGATTCTTTGGTATTTTGATTCCTATTGATAATTAACAGCAAATAAGTGTGGAAAACCAAACACATTGTGCAGTAAACATTAATGTACAAATGAGAGTTACAAAACAGGCAAAAAGCCAGAAATGAATTTGGTTAGTATAGATATATGTGCAAAATGTCATTTGTTCATGTCTAGGATTATGAGTGGTTGTCAGGCTTCCCTTGAAGCAATGTGGATTGAAAACAGAGCAAAGCAGAGGTGTTTTGGAGCTTCTTTTTTTAAAGCAATAGTTATTAGAAAAAAGGTAAAAAGCTTTAGCACAAGTAAGTTTTCAACATTGCAATAAGAAAATTATATATAGTGGCAAAATCCTGGTCTACTTTCCCATCCTCTTTTCCTTCAAAAAGGAGGGTTGTCTTTTTGGAAGCATGACTGCATCTGTTGCTTCTTTTTGTAACTGTTTGCTAGGTTTCTTATCAGTGTGAGAAATTACTGTTGCAGCTCTATCCTTTCAACACAGTGAAAGCAAATGCAGTTCCCCACTGGCAAAGAAGGGATCTGTTCTGATCTTGTGTGATATTTGAGCAGGATCTGAAACAGTACAGTAGGTAAAGGAGTTTCTTGTATTTATCAATTAATCCTTGGTGTTCTGATTCCTTGCTGGATAGAGAGAAAGAGCAGTGACAGCAGAAAAAAGTAGTCTGGCAGGATATTTTAAATCTTAGCTTCTTATGAAATCAAACTTCTGAAGGGGGTTGTGAGAAAAATGTAGCCTTCAGATTGCCATCTGAAGCGTTATCTTAAAAGCTATTTCTTCATCACAGATAATAATGAGAACTGGTGTGAGAACTTAGATGTCTTTCTTAGCTCTGGTTGTCCTGTCTTCCAGTGCTGTCGCTATTTATGGTGTCATTTAGGAATATCTTCTTATAAAAAAGTGAATTATTTATTCTGACCCAACAGCCAGGTGGAAGGTTCTATTATTAAACTCTTGGAAGAAATATTGCCTTTCTTAGGATGTGTCCAAGGCCACGCAATATAGTTGTTAGTTTTTAAACAAAGTGACGGGTATAATAGCAATTAGATTAGTGTTTTTATTTTCTTGCTATGTCTGTTTTAGTGATGGTTTGAATAACAATAGAATTGCTTGATACTCACTTGGCAATAATTTACTTGTCTGATTCTAAAATTCATCATGTAGTCAACACCTAGATTTAAAGGGATGAATTGTGCCAAATGTAGCATAAGCAGATTAGGCAATACATAGGCTCAATATCTGAACTACTTTCGACCACAATTGAGCCCAAATTTTCTGTTGCTGAGTGAGACAGTTGTTAAGTGAATTTTGCCCCCTTTTACGTTTTTTACCATAGTTGTTAAGTGAATCATCGCAGTTGTTAAGTTAGTAACATGGTTGTTAAGTGAATCTGGCTTCCCCATTGACTTTGTTTGTCAGAAGGACGCAGAAGGGGATCAAAGGTTACCAGGACACTGCAGCCAGCATAAAAATGAACCAGCTGCTAAGCATTTAAATTTTAATCATGTGACCATGGGGGATGCTGCAAAGGGTGTAAGTGTGAAAAAAGGTCATAAGTCACTTTTTTCAGTGATGTTGTAACTTTGAACTGTCACTAAATAAACAGTTGTAAGACAAGGACTACCTGTAGTTTCTGTCCCACACATATCTGTGCTAACATTTCATGTTTGTATTTAAAAGAAAGAAAATAACAATTGAAAGGGTGAGTGAGCATCTGTGAGTTTATTGCGTGTAAGACCAGTACCCAGCTTCAAAAAAAGAAGCATTATTTTGGAATTCTACGTTTGGAAAGCACCATAAAGGCTCCTTTTTGGAGGTGGACCCTCAAGTAGCTACAGCTGGACTGAAGAAGAGAAAGCAAGAATATATAACAGTTACTTGTGGCCAAGAGTTGCTTATTGCCTTGAAGTAGATTACCAGAAAGTTATACTGCAAAGAACAAGTGAAGCTAGAATAAATAGTTGGGGAAGGCTAAATTTGATTTTGCTTAAACATTAAATTAACTACAATTAATTTGATTATTCCCTACACATGTAATATATATGAGAACTTTGGAAGGAGCTCTGGGGGATGGACCAAAGGAATTTAAGGCCGCATGCAGCCAGAGATGCCAGGTCCAGCACTTGTGTGATGGAGGAATTCCTCCTATTTGCAACTAAAAGCCACATCATTGGCTACATTGCAAGGAAAACAAAGATCAAAAGCTAATATAATGTAACATTTAAAGTACAAGTTGTTAAGTGAATCACGTGGTCATTAAGTGCATTTGGCTTTCCTTTTGACTTTGCCTGTCAAAAGCTCCCTGCAGATGATAATCCTAGGACCTGAAATGTTGCAATGCCCATAAATATATGCAGGTTGCCAAGCAACCAGAGTTTGATCACATGACTGTAGGGATGCGGCAAAGGTTATACATGTGAAAACGGGTCATAAATCACTTTTTTCAGGGTTGCTGTAGTTTTGAATAGTCATTAAATGAATGGCAGTAAGTCGAGAACTTACCTGTATTGGATTTCAGCTTGGTGTTTGTTGAATGATGTTAAAGTTATGAGGCCTGTTTAATTAATTCATATTTTTATCTAATTTTGCTTTTCATTCAGGTAATGGGATTATTTTGATTCTATCTGTCCTTTCAAACATATATTGGACATGAACTAATCAAATATAGCAGCAAATATATCTATAGCAAAATTAATATATTTGATCAGAGCTCAACATGTAGAAGTCAGGAAAACAACTAGTCTGATGTTGCACAGTTTTGGAAATACATCAAGAAACTCCTTATACTAAATAAAAAACTCTTTGTAGGTATAACCTCTGAAGAATAGTGAAAAATCAAAATAACATGAAAGCATGTTTTGTTTGTGTTGCTAATAATTTCTTAACTTCCTTGAAATATACAAGAAACATAATTCCTCATTAGCCATCATTTTGATATTCTATATGTATTTTTGATAGTCCACTAGTTTTATAGATGTTTCTTGTGTTATTTGCATGCCATAAATGCATATATTTCTTTAAATGTACTTGTATCATCTTCTGATATTTTCCTGACATCAACTTGTACAGTGAACCTAAAATAAGCCATGGGTACAATGCTTATTTGTGCTCCCATCAGCCTCCTCTACAAGCAGAGATTCCTTTTATGCAATGTATTGCATAAACATTGCATGAACATAATCTTATCTCTTTGATGTTCTGGTGGTTCTTATCTTTACCATTAAAATCCAGTATTCTTTTCGCTATTATACTTGTTTGTTAAAATTAAACATCAAGCCATATAAACTGTATTCGGATAACTTTTTAGGTGGTACAGCAAAGAATTGAAAGCAAAGAGAAGCGTGATAGGTGATTTAGAAATTTGATAGATTGCAGACAGATAGACAGACAGGCAGGTAGATGTTATGACAAGAAATATTTGTATACATTAGCATAGTTTTGGTTAATTTGCATTTGTCCACTAAAGTATTTTTCCACTACAATATTGGGGTATTTTTGTTTTTGTTTCTACTAAATATTTGTGTTCTAGAACAGTGTTCGCCAGCTGGTGGGCTGCGGCCCACTGATGGTCTGTGAGAAAATTTTGGTGGTCCACAGAAAAATGTCACCCCCCCAGAGCACCCCCCAAAGCAATTAATCCAGGCTTCACAGGAACACAAGGCTGCACATGGCCCACGGGAACCCTCCCCACCCACTCATTCCTTACCTGGTGGTCCCTGAGGTTCAAAAGGTTGGCAACCCCTGTTCTAGAAGTAATTAAAAAATTGGCTGTTCCCCCAGCTTTGGAATTAGGATGGTCTCTTTAAGCTGAATGCAGTTGTGGAAAAATGGGCTTATTTCTTTGGACAGTTTTATGTTTCTTTGTTCATTTTTAATAGTATTGTTATTCTAACATTGTGAAGCCTCACAAAGTCATTTAGCATGGGCAACCTAGAACTGTAATAAATAAATAACCATTAAAAATGGTATCATCTATAAATGTGAGTGAAATAAAGTAAATATGTACAAGGTGTAAAATATTGTTAGTTATTTGATACATAAAAATTATTCTATATTGGTGTGTATTTTATCATTGTAATATCTATATTTTTCATATAGGCATGCAACATATAACACATTTTGTAGAAGTGGTTCGCTTAATATTTGGATTGCACCATGATATTTAAAAAAATATTTCACTTTTTATAATAGAGTCCCCAGATATTATTAAATTACAAGTCCTAGGAACTCACCATTATCATTCAGGTGACACTAGCAAAAATTTTAGCTTGGTGGTATTTGAAGGGATACAGGTTCTCCATTCTAGTTTAGAAGGAAAAGATTCTCCATTAATTCACATAAATTATATTAAAATATGTTGACTTTATCTTACTAAAATAAGTTATAGACTAATACCCTCATCCAATGAAAATTAAAGAGAATTTCTATGCAAATGGAGCTATTTTTATGCATTGGTTTTATCAGCTAGGTATATCTAGTTATTACCATCTTTTTTTGTTATCTTGAAACTATTTAATTTTGTTTTTATTTTTCTGAAATAGCATTGGGAAATATTTTTAGTGTTATGGTTTCAGGCAGAGATGCTTTATCATTTAAATTATACAGGAACAGCAATCCTATTTAAGATTATCAAATCAGGAGAAACTAAAACAAAATTAGCTAATATAAATTTAACTCTGAAAATATCCAATGGATAGTGTGTGTGTGTTTTGTGTTTTGATTTTATTTGATAAAGAAACAACTTTAAGAATGTGTTCTGTTAATTTTGTAACAACTTTGTAAGAAACAATAAAAGAAAAATAAATTTATTATTTGCAGAAAGAAAAATGGAAAAAATTTATCCAGCAGTGAGGTAAGTTTTACTACAGTTACGCTATCAAACCTAGATCAGATGTTAGCTGAAATTCTATGAAATTATGTTGTGGGTAAAAATGTACTAAACACAATAAAGAAGAGGTTAGAAGAATGTTTTAGCTATATTTTCTCTTATATAGTAAGAAAATAGAGTATCTGTTTAAGTGAGGTATATTATACAATCCTCTATGTGGAATTTTACTGACTGCAGGGCTTATTTCCAAGCAAATAAATAAAAGATTATGACATACTAGCACTAAGTCATTGTATGTAGCTTCATTTAGAAACTGAAATAATCATTTTTATTGTTATTTTGATATTATACCCTGTTTCTCCAACAATATGGCCTCCCCCAATAGGAAGTCCCAGCATGTTTTATAGGCATGAAATGAAATTAAGCCCCTCCCCCCAAATTAAGGCCTATATTAAAACATGCGAACTGGGGGGAATGGTGGTGGGGCTTGCCGTTAGGAAGTACTTTTGTTGCACACCCGGATATGGTGCTGCCTGCGTTGACTCCAATACGAAGTGCCCCACCAATGCCGAGATCAACATCCAAGCCATCGCCGCCCGCCCGCCTGAAGATGCAAGGGGGAGGGGAAATTAAGTCACCCCCGAAAAGACGGCCTAGCCATTTTTTCGGGGCTTAAAAAAAATAAGACCCAGCCTTATTATATGAGAAACACGGTAGATAAACCCTCACAAAAATCAAATTATATAGTGGCTGCACAAAGCAACTTGTCATGAAGTCAGGAACAAAATTTCATTACAATACCTCATCATACTTTAGAGAAAAATAAATACAAAACAAACAATAAAAATAAAAGCAGACATCCTTTTACAAATTTGTATAGGAGAAAAAGAATCTGGCAAAAAAAAATCACACTTCTTTTGATATTGGCTAATACAAAAATAAAATACAGTACTTGCCCATAGAGCTTTCAGGGAATTGATTAAAAAATAGAGTAATAATTATTAGATCCGCTGTGTGGTAGAAGCAGTAGAACATTATATGATTTAATAATTCTACAGCTTTGATCTACTAGAATAAATTTGAAAAAAAGTTTATATCCACTAGTCTTAGTAAAAAGAAGCTGATAAGTAGATGGTTTATATTGGCTGGTGTAAAATGTTTTAAACAATGCAGCTTTTTTTAAAGATGATATCTGTTTTGCAATATTTATATTACAGTGAACTCAAATTGATGTTGCTTATGTGTAGGCTGTTTTAATGAGTACATTTCTTAAAGTGTTATATAATAGTTTTCCTTTGCGGCCAACATATATCAAGGTTAAAATATTTTCCTTAAATCTATACTACGTACATTTCCGTTCTTAAGAACTGATCATACATGTGTGGATGAATGAGAAGTAAATACTAAATAGGGACATGGAAAACATTTGAAAGAAGTGCTTTTCAAAGGAGTTAAGTCATGTGTAAGTAAATCTCCTCTTTTTGAAAGATAAAGCAGCTGCATTTTCTGCAAAGCTTGTGTAACTACTTAGAGGGCTGTGTTTGTTTTTCTGGGTCTGAATTTGATGGCTGTGCTGACATGCAGATCGACAAGGGTAGAACAGCCTTTGAAACAGCCACATGAGCTTGGCAAAGGAGGCGACTGCTTTAATGCCTCAAAGAGATTTCATTCACACTTCACAAAACACCTCTTTGAAACACTCTATTTACTTATTTATTCTATATCACTGTAAAATATCCTACCAGATTGTAAGCAATTTTCACTTGCACTGCTAAAATACGTAAGGTCATGTTTTTTATTACTGAATATAATCCAGGAGAAAGAGAGCTGCTTTACCTTTTTGATTTTCACCTGGAAATAACAGAAAAATTGCTTGCAATAACCAATTTGGTGTGGGAAGTGGAAGGACAGGTAGGCATGTATTACTAACTTCATCTCCCAGTTCAGTCTTTTTTGGTCTATCCTGGCTGGCTAGATTTACAACCTATTTGATTCATTCAGGAATAAGCGTTGATAAAATAAAGATACAGCATTAATATAATGAAGAAAATAGCAAGCCCTGTTTCTTTTGTAAGGCAAAACGTCTTCTTCATTTGGCAGATCTAGGATTCAGAGAGTAATTCACATTAAATTGTTTAGCTGTGTTGAAATAATTAAGATACCACTGTTTTGATGAGACCATTTCCTCCTCTAATCTTTTAATATGCAGAAAGAAGTCAAGAAAGAGCGAGCTGCCGTAGATAAAGTATTTGTTGGAAGAATTTGTCAAATTCTGAAAATTATGGTCCCCAGGACATTTTGTAAAGAGGTAAGTTGCAAATAGAGAATAACCAGTCTAATATTTTTGTTCTGAAGCCTTACTAGCTTGTCTTTCACATGTATTTTGGCTGCAATCTCTAAAATGCCAATTCAACGTGAAGGATTCAGTCCCATTATATCTCTTAATGACCACACTGCTTAACAGTGATTTTTCTTCTGGTCCTTATTTTGGTTGTAAGTCAAGGATTATCTGTACTTCATATTTGGAACAGATTTATTTTTAAGTCAACATTATAGACAGCTTTATTTTATAGTTTAATTTGTACTGATTCTTTATGATTGGAAAAGATCTATATGCTTTCTGTGTAAAGCTGCTAAAATTAATACAGTTTTAAATATTGTTTTTATAACTTTCTTATAATAGACAGGTTATTTGATACTTATTGCCATTATGTTGGTACTTCGCACATATTGTGACATCTGGATGATTCATAATGGAACAGTTATCGAGAGGTAAGGGTCATTTATATATTTCAAACCAATTTCCTACCATTATTCTTCTATGCTACCATATATCAGAAGCTAATACAATAGAACCTCTGGTCACAAACTCTTCTGACCACGACCAAATTGGGTGATGACCAAAAATTTCACAAAATTTTTGCATCTGGTCGTGAACAAATACTCGTGTGGCGATGAAACACAGCTGTGGCAATTTCCCCTTCCACGCCATTCTTTTTGTATGCACGTGCACAGTCAATCTCGCTTCCGGTCACGACCAAATTGGGTTGCGACCAAAGTCATGGAACGGATTACGGTCGTGACTGGATGTTCTACTGTACTACTATTTTTACAAACAGAGTTTTCATACAAATAAATGGTATTTGTCTTCAATGACTAAATATAAAGGCTTCATCCAAGTACAATACAAAATCAAAATGTATTTCTAAGTGAACATGCCATGTTAGGCCAGAGGCTCTCCTCTACCCTTTTAGTCTCTCTTGGAGCTCCCTGGAGAAGAATCAGTGTGGCTCATAGAAAAGCAAAAACCATAGTTTAAGGGTTAGCCTTGCTCAATTGGTGCTCTCGTGAGGTGCAAAAATCATTGTTTTCTCCCAAATCCCAGATATGTTGGGATTTCTCTCTCAGAATTCCGTAGTAGCATGACTATCAGTTTTATTGACCAGGAGTTTTAAAAGTTGGTATTTCAACATACTTGAGTGTGTCACTCAACCGCATATATGTATGAGATTATTTTATGGAAGGTAATACATGATTCCATATTCCCATGTTGCATGTACAATGCAATATTGTGGGCACTAGTTATCTAAACCATGAATACTCTTGGATATCAAGAGTTTTGCTCTTAGCATCAAGAATCCTATGGAGAGGAAATTTACCCTTTCCATGTTGACATTCATGCAGTAATCCTGTTTTCTATGAAAGGTAAACGGATAGGTATTATTTTTACCTTACAAATGTTGATGTGTATGAGGGATGTTGTTTATTAGACTTCTGTAGTACAGGTGGTCCTCAACTTACAACAGTTCATTTACTGACCATTCAAAGTTACAACGGCACTGAAAAAATTGACTTATGACCATTTTTCACACTTGTGACTGTTGCAGCATCCCCATGGTCACATGATTTACATTTGGATACCTGACAACTGGTTCATATTTATGACCATTGCAGTGTCCCAGAGTCATGTGATCCCCTTTTGTGACCTTGTGACAAGCAAAGTCAATGGGGATTATTTATTAAATTTATTAAATTAACTACTGCGGTGATTTACTTAATAAATATGGCAAGAAAAGCCAGGGGCGAAACTCACTTAAATTTTGCACTTAGCAACATAAATTCTGGGCTCAATTGTGGTCGCTAAGTTGAGGACTGCCTGTAGTAATTATCCATTATTCTTTGTACAATAAAAGCATATAATGATTACTTTGCCTAGTCAGAAATAAAACTCTTAAATTCTGTACATTTTTTTTTCTTTCAGTGCAATCATAAGCAGGAATCTGTCGCTATTCAAGGATTTCTTTTTTAAATTTGTAGTTTCCATTCCACTGGTAAAGAGACATAAATATTAGCATGTATCTACAATGTTTATGCTCGTAACTGATGCATAAATGAAACAATTGCTTCTTTTCCCCAGTGGTTTTTGACTTCGGAGAGATTTAGTTTGAATAATATCAGCTAAATTGTATACTCATTCTAAAGCTTTATTAATTGCTTCAAAACTTATATTCTTACAAATTATACAGTATGGTGCTGGTGTTCTCTGCTACTCCAAAGACTGTTGTTCTCTGCTACTCCAAAGACAACCACTTAGTAGATTAAAAGTAAACAGTCTCAATTGCCGCCAATGCCACCTTGAATCTTGTTCTAGATTGCTCTTAATCGATTTCCCAGTCACTGGGAGTGAGTTCCCAGCTTTAGCCATGCTGGCTGAGAATTCTGGAAGTTGAGGGTGAGCTCACTAAGAAACATTGCTGATCATTGGATGATTGTAGTCAAATTTCTCCCTGCTATGTTTCTAAACCATTAGTATTATTTTTTTTTTCCTACCAAATTCTTCACCTTCCTGAATATAATTTTTTATTTCTTGACCTATTCTTTTTTTTCCCTCTATATGTATTGGCTTTTATCCAATTTGAATCGTATTTATTACTTTTTTTTTGCATTTGCTGCTATAATAGCAATAGCACTTAGACATATACCGCTTTATAGTGCTTCACAGCCCTTTCTAAGCGGTTTATCGAGTCAGCCTCTTGCCCCAACAATTTGGGTCCTCATTTTACCCACCTCGGAAGGATGGAAGGCGGAGTCAACTTTGAGCCTGGTGGGATTTGAACTGCCAAATTGTAGGCAGCTGGCTGTCAGCAGAAGTAGCTTGCAATACTGCACTCTAACCACTGTGCCACAGAGGCTCAGTGTAATGTAGGAGTGGGAAGTTTTTTTGTTGGTTATTTTTTTTTTTTTTTTTACAAAAAGCACAGAACTGCCTTTTATAGTGGCAGCCCATGTTTTCTCCTGTGGAAGACCTAACTTAACCCATGTCCTGAGGTCAGCAGAAATGGAGAAAATATATATCTCAGTGACATCAGGATGGAAGTGTAGGTTAAGCAGGCCTTATGGAGGCATGAGATTTAGCAATACGCTTGTTTGGCGATAACTTTCTTTGTAGTGTGGTGTCTTCAAGGAGATGGGCAACAGTATATGGAAGTTTAAAACCCACCACCGCCTGTATAATTAGTTCCATTGGTGTGAAGGGTAGGAAAGGAGGTGATGGCTTTCACCACGAGTAGAAAGGGAGGTGATGGCTTTCACTGATTCAGTTGTCGCTTTGTCCACAGTTGTGGGAACACATCTGAATGTTGATATGGTGTAAAGCAAGGGTGTCAAACTGGCAGCATCACAGTGGCGTCATGTGATGTATCGGGACTTCTCCCCCCTTTGCTAAACCAGGTGGGGGCAGGTCCAGCATGTGATGCATCCAGCCCACAGGCCATGAGTTTGACACCCCTGGTGTAAAGAGAGTCTTGCTGCTTCTTTTGTTGCCCTTTTCTTGTGTTCATTTTCACGGCTTTCCACTTGTCCTTGTGGAAACATTGTGGGATGGGTCTTGCTTCTGACACTAATCTTGCACATATGGTGGTTTGCAGTGCTATCATTGGCCGCAGTAGAAAAGATTTCAAGAGGTACTTGTTCAACTTCATCGCTGCCATGCCTGCTGTAAGTGGTGCTTTTTTGTTCTTGACCTCTTTGGGGTAAACTTTTCAAATAAATTTGGCCGTTTGCGGTATTTAATTTTTTTCCTACTTCAATTATGCACTCACTATATTGTAGTGACTTCCAGAAGTTAGGTCTACAACATGACACAATGTTGTGAAAACTATCATCCAAACTATTTGCAGTGCTTCAAGTTGCCCACCCTTGATCTTAATGTGAAAGATTTGTTTAATATCACTCCAACCACAATGAAACAGGAGGAATAAAATAGTCTATATCCAGAGAATAAAAGATTAGGGAAAGTTAGTATTTAATAGTGCAAAACATACTTAAAAATTGATAAACTGCTTGTTCCATTTTGGTTTTGAATCAAAGTGCATAAGATACAATTTTGATGCGTTTTTTTCTCCTTATCATTAACAAAATGGTAGTTTCTCACTTCATTAATGGAACAGCTCCTCTTCCAGACTGATGGGGAAGTGTTTTATACAAGAAAGGATTTTTCAAAAAAAATTTGGGGGGGGGGGGGCTCTAAATCAAAGTAAGAGCAAAGAATTCCATTTGTAGGAATTTAAACTTGATGGTATAAATAATTGTTCGATACTCTTAATACAATTCAAAAGTATCTCTGAGTTCAAGAGTGGTTCTTGACCAATTCTTTTCCTCTCTTTTGAAGGGATATGATATGAGAAAAATAATCCAAGTTCCTCTTTTCCTATGTAGTAATTTTAATAAAAATTGTGATTACAATAAAAATTAATACAAACTAAAAGAAAAGAAAGGGGCAGAACAGAACATTAAACATATTAAAAACTGAAAAAATAAGAATGTAATAAAGAAAAGGAAAAGACTTCCCCTTTCATCAAGAGCCCCCATCATAGAGGAAGTAGAAACAATTTTAGTGACAATGCAGTAAAATATATGGCCAATAAAACAGCCACAGTAAATATCATTAAAATAAAAGTCGTAAATATTAAAAAATATCATTATGGTTTGTCACACTTTCAGCCAGATGCTCAGACTGGATTTGGCATGGGCTTGGGATAGGCAGATAATAGAGAAAATAATAGCGCAACCAAAATATAAGATAAACATGAAACACAACAGTTAAATGAAATGGAAATTCGAACACTTTTACCAGTCCCTATACATTCTGGGGAAGAGTTCAGAATGTGAAGAAGGATGGTGTCAGTCTTATTTCCAAGGGAAGACCATTTCACAAAGCCAGAGAAGTAGGACCCCATGTCCTCCATTCTCCTTACTTATAAAAGTGGAGAATATGCAGAAGCTTCTTCCAGGAAGAACATATCAAATGGGCCAGTTCAGGTAGGTGAAAGCCTTACTGTAGATAAGGGGTGTCAGACTTGATTTCATTGAGGGCAGCATCAGAATTACGTTTGATCTTAGAATGAGGGGGTCATGGTGAGGAGGGGCATGGGGTCAACTTGACATCACTCATGGGGAGGCACCTGTGGTGGCCCGAGCACTTGCCAGCAAAAATAGGCTCGCGAGCTCTGTTTTTGGCTGGGACAGCCTCCTGCAACCCTCTGCCACTGAAAACGGAGCTCGGAAGAGTCACGTGCGGCCCTCCTGAGCTCTGTTTTCACTAGCAGAGGGACTGCGGGCCAGTCCTTCACTGTTTCCAGGGTAGACCTGCAGGCCAGATCTAAGCACCATGGGCCTTGAGTTTGACACCCCTGCTGTAGATAATTGAGACCTGTAGTAACAGATTAGCATATTAAAGCTTTTTTTTTTGTGTGTGTAGAAAAGCCAACAGAACAAATCCTAGCATAGAAATGAGGAAAAAAAATGAAAAGTTTTCAAAATCAAAGAAAGAACACCATCCTTCTTCACATTCTGAACTCTTCCCCAGAAAGTATAGGGACTGGTAAAAGTGTTCGAATTTCCATTTCATTTAACTGTTGTGTTTCATGTTTATCTTATATTTTGGTTGCGCTATTATTTTCTCTATTATCTGCCTATCCCAAAGTCCTGATTCACACATATGAAAGAGAAAGCCCACTCCACTATTGCTGCTTTCTATTTCTTTGGTGGTACCCAATATGTGATCCTTACAGATAAAAAGATTGTTCACCGACATGCTGTAATTTATATAATCCCCAGTATATTGTGATATTGGGCCATGAGAAACTCATCATCTGGCAAAACAATTCACAGAGTAGCAAATACTATTACATTTCAAGCTTCCTCTTGGTGCTTTGTATCTAAGCATATATTTCTTCATGAGGTTTTTTTAAAAAACAGATTATAACACAATCCTATGCAGGTTTACATTGCATTCAGTTTATTGGGGCTTATTTCCCAAATAAACATTGCTAGGATTGCAGATGAATTCTTTGTGGGCTGTATTCTTTAATTGGATTTTAGTTTGCCATCTGTTGGGATCTAAAGTGGTGGTGGGCTTTCAGCAGATTGGATTATGTGTTCTTACTGATATGTTCTTACTTATAGATTTCCCTAGTGAATAACTTCTTGAAATACGGACTAAATGAACTTAAATTGTGTTTCCGTGTCCGACTTACCAAGTATCTTTATGAGCAATACCTACAGTAAGTAATATTTTTTGTTTCGTTTTTAACATTAAATTACCGTATATACTCGAGCATAAGCTGAGTTTTTCAGACCATTTTTTGTGCTGAAAAACCGCCCTCGGCTTATACTCGAGTCAGCCGCTACGGCACCATGCCTGGCCTGCGCTGGCGTGGCTTCAACCAATCGCGCCTCCAGGGCAGCATCGCCGCCGCGGCTGTCTACCCGCTGAGGGACACACAGGCGACCCCAAGCGGTCTCTTCTTCCCCATTAACGGGCGCCCGGGGGCCCCGCAAGCTCCTGTGTTGTGCGCTTCCAGCTTCGCAAAGAAACCGCCAGGCTCAGGCAGCCTCCCCCACCCCCTAGCCTAGCAGCGGAGAGCTGCTCCGGGGGCAGCGAGACAAAGTGCCTGACTGCGCCGTGGCGGGAGCCCCCGGAGCAGCTCTTCGCTGCTAGGGGGGTGGGGGAGGCTGCCTGAGCCTGGCGACCCCAAGCGGCCTCTTCTTCCCCATTAACGGGCCCCCGGGGCCCCCGCGAGCTCCTGTGTTGCGCGCTTCCAGCTTCGCAAAGAAACTGCCAGGCTCCCCCACCCCTTAGCCTAGCAGCGAAGAGCTGCTCCGGGGGCAGCGAGACAAAGTGCCTGGCTGCGCCGTGGCGGGAGCCCCCGGAGCAGCTCTTCGCTGCTAGGGGGGGTTGGGGAGGCTGCCTGAGCCTGGCGACCCCAAGCGGCCTCTTCTTCCCCATTAACGGGCGCCCGGGGCCCCCACGAGCTCCTGTGTTGCACGCTTCCAGCTTCGCAAAGAAACTGCCAGGCTCCCCCACCCCCTAGCCTAGCAGCGAAGAGCTGCTCTGGGGGCAGCGAGACAAAGTGCCTGGCTGCGCCGTGGCGGGAGCCCCCGGAGCAGCTCTTCGCTGCTAGGGGAGGGGGCGGGGGAGGCTGCCTGAGCCTGGCGACCCCAAGCGGCCACTCCTTCCCCATTAACAGGCCCCCGGGCCCCCCGCGAGCTCCTGCGTTGCGCGCTTCCAGCTTCACCAACAAATGGAGCTGCAAATCTGGTAATCGCTTGCAGAGCCTCGGCACGAACCCCCTTTCCCCACACTCCCCCCCCCGCACTCCTCTGGCGGCAGCAGGCGGAGAAAGCCCCACTTCCCCCTGGCTTTGATGGCACGCGTGAGTTGGCTTCCCACTCTTTTTTTTTAAACTCTCCTCTTCCTTCTCCTCCTCTCCTCTCCCCTTGTTGTCTGGTCTTCCCTAAGGAAACTCGAGGGCTCACACTTCCAGGTGTTTCTCCCTGTCTTTCTCCCTGTCAATGATCTTTTCTTCCCTTCCCTTCTCTCAGTCCCATCCTCCTTCACCTTTGTCACCACAATCCTGAACAGATGAAGTTTGTACTTCTCAAGAAAGGTTGGATGTTCCTTTTGAGGAGGGAACCTAGTGTGACATCTGTATGTTGACCTACTACTGAGCCGTGGCATGTGTGCACATGCAATGGAGGCATGAGGGAGAGCTGTGAAAGAGATGGTGGCTCTCCAAAACAGGATGTACATGCAGCACATACACATGCTTTTTTCTTGCAAGGGAGAGAGTGACTCTGTTTGGACATACAGATGATGATGAGGAATCCAGTTTTGAAGGATTTTAACTCTTGTGTTTTAGCTTGGTTGCTGATTGAGCTAAGGTTTTTGTACTTTTAAAGTTATTGTTGATGCCATATTGGTTTTGTTGGCTCTCTTTTCCACTTACAGAGCTAGTTTACTGTTTTTCTTTGAAATAAATATTCAAAAACATTTAACCTACTGATGCCTCAATTCATGTAATTTTATTGGTATCTATTTTTATTTTTGAAATTTACCAGTAGCTGCTGCATTTCCCACCCTCGACTTATACTTGAGTCAGTTAGTTTTCCCAGTTTTTTGTGGTAAAATTGGGTGCCTCGACTTATATTCAGGTCGACTTATACTCGAGTATATACGGTAGATTAAAATTAAATAAACTCTAAAGTTAATATAAATTGTAATGTATAAATTAATGTATAAGAAGGCCCTGGTTCACCTTACCTCCTTGAATGATCTTTGCAAGATCCCACTGCCTAGATAATTTGTTGTCCATTTCTTCCCTTCTTAGGGGAAGGTGGTAGAAAAGATAGTTGTTTGGCAGCTTCAGAGGATCCTGGATGAAATAGATTATCTGGATCCCTTTCAGTCAGGATTTAGGCCTGGTTAAGGGACAGAAACAGCCCTGGTTGCACTTGTGGATGATCTCTGACAAGAGAGTAGGATGGGGGTAGGATGGGGGTAATATAGTCATCCTTGCTCTCCTTCATCTCTCAGCAACCTTCGATACCATCGATCATAATATCCTTTTGGGCCAGCTATGGGGTCTGGTGCCGGGCAGCAGAGTCTTGTGCTGGTTGGGCTCCTTTATCCAAGATCGGGTCCCAATCGGTGTTGATAGGGAGTGAGAGTTCCAGCCCACAGTCTGTGGCCTGCTGCAGGGTTCTTGCCTCTCGTTCTACATGAAGCCACCATCTACATCTCCACCCCGGTGACCCGAGTGATGCGATTTCTGCCCTTTCAAGGTGCCTGGGAGGCTTTCGAGGCCTGGATGAGGGACAACAGACCTTGATTGAACCCTGATAAGACTGAATGGCTTTGGGAGTGTGAAGCTTTAAGATCTGGGACTTTGACATCTTTAGTTTGGATGGGGGGCATTATCCCACACAGACCTGGTTCACAATTTGGCGTTTCTCCTGGATTCATGAGCAGTTGGCAGTCAAGGCTAGGGCAGCCTTTATACAACTTCTGGTTGTGCGCCAGTTATAGCCTTTCCTGGTTCAGGAGCCCCTGCAGTCGGTCATTCAAATCCTTGTCGTCTCACATCTGGTCTATTGCATGTGCTGTACATGGCTTTGCCCTGAAGAGCATTCGGACACTACAACTGATGCAAAGTGTGGCTTTAGGGACCCTAGAGTTGCCCATGTCACACTGCTGAACCACGAGTTACACTGGCTACCGATTTGCTTCCGGGTGCAATTCAAGGTGTTGGTTATCATATTTAAAGCCCTTTGTGGCATGGATCCAGGTTACCTGAGGGACTACCTCATTCCAATGGGCAGTGTCACAGTGGAGATGGTTGATGGATTTGTAACAGATCCCACCTCACCCCGGCAGTTCTTATTTTTTTCCTCTCCATCTTTTAATGATAATTTTAATTATAATCTCTCTCTCTCTCTCTCTCTCTCTCTCTCTCTCTCTCTCTCTCTCTCTCTCTCCCTCCCTCCCTCCCTCCCACCATCCATCCACACATGTATAGAAGTATACGTATAGTTTTATTTCTTTTCATCTTATAAACAGCCCAGAGTCGCCTTGCAGGGAGGGAGAACAACAATTTTAATAAATAAATATAAATGTAGATAATCATTTAGTAAAACTACTGTGTTATATTTTGATTATATAATGTGATTTCCTGACATTTCAGGAGTTACACATTCTACAAAATGGGCAATCTGGACAACAGAATAGGCAATCCTGATCAGCTGCTTACACAAGATGTCGAAAAATTTTGTAACAGTGTAGTGGACCTATATTCAAACCTCAGCAAGGTAAGTGCGAAGAAAAAAAGCAATTATGTTGTCATCTGCATGTTGAAATATTATTTACATAGTAACAAGTTAAATATTCGTTCTCAGCATGAAACTGAAAAACTGCTGAATTAAAGATTTTTCTTGTATTTAAATAACTCTTAAACAGTAGAGAAAGCAAAAACTATTTAGAAACTGATTTCTATTATAGGAATATTTTTAAATACAGATTTTTTGTTTTTTAAAAATGAATCAGAACATTCACATAATCTTTGGGAGACTAAGTTGTAAAGAGACATTTTAGCTATATTTATTTGAAAAAACCAACATCTTTTTAAAAGTGTCCTTTTAAATAAAAATTAATGCTGCATGCTTTCTCCCATAACCAATATTTACCATTAAATCTTATTTTGCAGCCATTTTTGGATATTGTTCTATACATCTTCAAACTAACAAGTGCAATAGGAGCACAGGTAAAATTGTATTTTTATTTACGCACTTTAAATATGAATTATATACTCTTCAATAGGAGAGATGAATTATTGAGAATTTTCTATAATGTAATATTGAGAAGTATTTGGAACTAAAGTGATAAGAAATTTAGAAATTTTTAACCATTTTATTATAATCTGTCAAATGTGTGCTGTATCCTCTATAAACAAATATAATGTGGGGTATTCTTTTAACAATGCCTTGATAATGTAATAGGCTATTCAGACTTTTAAGAATTTTACATACATTAAAATTCTTGTAGAGAGCCAGTTTGCTGTAGTGGTTAAGGTATCAGACTAAAAATCTGAAGAGTGTGATTTCTAGTCCCACTTTACGCATGAAAGCGGCTGGGTGATCTTCAGCCAGTCATGCTCTCTGAGATCTATAGGCAATGGCAATCCACTTCTGAAATCTTGCAAGAAAAAATTGCAAAGCCTTATCCAGGCAGTCAACAGGAGTCAACACAGAGTTAAACATACACAGACATGCATGCCCACATCCCTGCACACATGTTTTGTAATAGAAATTGATGTATTAATAAGTTAATCTTTCAGAAAAGGTTTCTATCATAGATCAGCCCTTGACGTATACGATATCCTATAAGCATTTACTCAGAAGCAAATATTTGGAACCTGCTGTCATTTATAAAAATAATTAAATGTTATTTAATTTCAGAATTGGCAGGTCTTACTTTGAGATTGATTACATTTTTCTGCAGTTGGAAGTAACTTCTAACCTGTAGTCAAGTGATACTATTCCTTGTAACCAGCCTCTGCACAGATGGATTGCTAGATGCATTCTTTTTGAAAAAGAAAATATTGTTAACAGATTTATTCTGGAAGTTGTGTCTTATTTTACTCGTTGATATTTTCAGGGCCCTTCTTCCATGATGGCCTACTTGCTTTTTTCAGGCTTTTTCCTTACACGCTTAAGAAGACCTATTGGTAAGATGACGGTTACAGAACAAAAATACGAAGGCGAGTATAGATACGTCAATTCACGGCTCATTACAAACAGGTATGAGATGGCTAAATCAAGTCTTTTATGTTGTTATTTATTTTTAAAAAATCAAAATGTTTCATGTTAAACCTGTCTATATTGGTTGGCATAACATGAAAACAAAGAATTTTCATATGAAAACCGAATGAGTAAGATATATATGTTTGATTTGTTGTAATTTGTTTTAGGGTAATTCAGTTTTTGTAGGAAGCACATCCTAAGATAGTTGACTTCTTTTCTTAAAAAACAACTTCTTAAAATACCCATTTTATTAAAAAAAGGTTGAAGTTAGTAGTGATGTGATATGAACTTAATGTGAACTTTAATGCAAAAGCAGTGAAAATTGGGAGTAGTTATTGGTAATTCTGTTAGAGAATCAAGGGTATGGCTGTAATTAAGAACTTAAGAATGCATGCACCCTGAGTTATTCTGCTTGGTCATTTGAACAAGAACATTTTGCTAATTTTGTTATTACAGCAAGCTTTCACTAGTTGTAAGACTAGTTTCAAGGTCTGGTCCAGACATGTGGGAGATTGAAAATCATAAAATGCTGAAACAGCCAATGTGATTCTGTGTTACAAGGCAGGATTAAAATGTGTAGTAAGCAGGGAAAAAGAGTGAGGGAGCATTTAAAATTATGACTTCCAACCAGTTGTCTGAAACGGCAGGTGCCATTACACATTTTTATCACCTGTGGACAATCCCACCTCATTCTCCTGCTGCGTAGCTTGATCTTGCTTGCAAATGTGTGCTGATTAGACCTTTTTTTTTTTTCTACAGTGAGGAAATTGCATTTTATAATGGGAATCAAAGGGAAAAACAGACAATTCACAAAGCTTTTCACAAACTGGTAAGTTAGTGTCAAACCATTTGGTAATATAAATAATTTGGCACAGTGATGTTAAAGATTATGAAAGGTGCCTATGCTAGGGGGATATCTGCATGAGACAATGACTTAATGAAAAGTGAAAAACAATAGAATTATAGAATTCTTTATTGGCCAAGTGTGACATATGAGGAATTTGTTTTTGGTATGTAAGCTCTCAATGTACATACAAGAATAGTGATAGATCATTAATATAGTCATTGTAAAATACATTCATGATCAAACATTAGATACAATACTTAGTGATAGTCATGGATATTAAATAAGCAATCAACATAAATCGTACTTAGGATACTAAGTAAACAATATAAATCATAAGATGCAAGCAACAAAATTATATTCATAAGAAGTTAAGGAGATAGGTGATAGGGAAGATGAGAATAATGATGGTAATACTGCCTTTTTAGATAGTTTGACAGAAGTGTGGGAATTAATTGTTTAGCAGAGTGATGACATAGGGGGAAAATGTCCTTGTGTCTAGTTATTCTGATGTGCAGTGCCCTAAAGTCGCTTTGAGGGTAGAAGTTGAAACTGTTTATGTCCAGGATGTGAGGAGTCTGTAGATATTTTCACAGCCCTCTTTCTGGCTCATGCAATATATAGGTCCTCAACGGAAGGCAGATCGGTAGCATTTTTTTTTTCTGCAGTTCTAATCTGTTGAAGTCTTTGTCTTGATTGGTTGCAATCAAGGTGAAATAATCTATTGTTTTTTCTGAAAGCAATGCCAAAAGATATAGATAAAAAGGAGGGGACTTGATTGTAGCATATTGACCTTTTCTATAAATTGGCCCTCTGAATGCTTTAGTTGTAGTAAGGATTTTGTCTCCTTCAATTTGATTTGATTCAATTTGATTATATCCACTCTCCAAAAATACTGCCAAACTTGCTTAATTATCTTCTTCCCCTCTCAGCCTTTATATCTTTAATTTTTCCTTAAGTCTGATTTAAAATGCCCTTTAGACCCAGTGACTTCAGAACAAATGAGCTTTGTTAATCCTGGGTGTGGACTTTTTTTTTTAAAAAAAAATATGTATTTGACTTTTACAAGTACCATTTACAAGCACCAAAGTCTTTTTTTTTCCTCACCATTAATACAGTTTCCCATATTGCATTATAAATATATTTTCACTTTTTTAGTTTTGAGTAGATTGAAGTCCTGTCTGAGATGCAAAACAAATCTTATTGTTAAAGCTTAATAAATTTGATGTATGAAGTTTAAAAGGCAAAAACCTATTTCACGTTGTAGACTTTTGCCTCTGAAAATTCATATCACAATTCAAGTTTAATTTCTAATGTGCCACAGGTTTCCTTGACGGATGTGACATTCCAAGATCTTTCTTTACCTATTTGCATATTTATTCTTGGGAGTTGTCAACATAAGTAAACCACATATTGAATACAGCTTCTGTAATTCTTTTTTAAGACATATATACGTGCATGTATATTTCAAAATTGTTCTGCATTTTCTTTGCCATTTTTAATCTTAATTATTTTTTTTTTGTCTTTGACTACATTCTGTGTAGCATACACATATACATACACAATTTTTTTTTCTGGTCCTCATGCTGCTGTCGAAGGATTTTTTGCTCACCTGTAGCATTTTTATCAACATTCCACCAAGTATTTTTTTCACAGACTTCTCATAACTCCACATATTTTTGTGGTATTTTGTAGCATACACCATTTCACTCTTTCCCAAACAATTTTCTCATTCTTTTTCCTTATATCCACTTTCTGTTCATCTAATAATAATGGGAGATTATTATATCTTCTGAAACTTTTTCATATAGGATTTGGCACCAAATCAACTAAAGTCCTATTTTACCTAAGCAAGCTCATGCTATTCTATGCAAGCTAAGATTTTTAATTAGAGACTACTTTGTAAGCCAATGTGCTATTTATTGCCTGCACAATACCAACTGAGAGGCATATGCAGTTAAATTACACAAAATGAACCAAATTTCATAAGATTACTATTCTTGCATGAGATATCTTGAGATTGTTTTGATCATTTTTAAAAATTTTATTTTTGGGAATGCTCAATGATACACAGTAATTGCTTCAAAAGGCTCATGATTCCCTCATCCACCGACATCTAATATAAAAATATATAAATTTGATTAAATGGGGAATGAAAAGGTTATCTTGAAATTATTACAATTTTTAAAATGTACTATAGCAATAAAATCAGCAGTATGTTTTCTGAAAATTGGAACTTATAAAAGACAGTACCATTTAAAAAAAACACAACAAAAAAGATTGCCAAAAGTAGCCTGCTATTTATACATTTTCAATTTTTGGATAAGTATTTCCTTCCTGTAGAATGCAACATTTTTCTTTTTTGTTTCCAAATAAAATAAATACATCCTAAGAAAGACTGAGACACAATCTATTTTTAATTCATCATTTAAATACCATGTATAAAATATATTAACATAACTTTCCTATTTTTATTGCCCTAGGTAGAGCACCTGCACAATTTCATTTTGTTCCGGTTTACAATGGGCTTTATAGACACCATTATTGCTAAATGTAAGTCTCCCTCCCTCGCTCCCTCCCTCCCTTCTCTCCTGATATAGAACTTCATGGTACTTTCCATAAAACAGACATTTTGCCATGTAGAATTCAATAGTGCCAGTATCTACTTTCTGATTTTTAAATAGCAGCCTCTCCCTTCTGATTCCTGTAGCATTTAAGAAGTTTCCCCAATGTTGGGCAGAAGGAAAGGAAAAGCTCTGTCTTATAGCACAGAGTTTTCTCCACATTTTGTTGACCCTAGACCAGGGGCATCAAACTTGATTTCATTGAGGGCCAGATCAACATTGTGGTTGTCCTCCAGAGGTTGGGAGGGAGGGGAGGGACCGGAGTGGTCAGAGCCGACTGGGCATGGCCTGAGAGACCTGGCCATCTTGACATTTTCCAGCAGAAAAAGGCAAAACTCACCCATTGCATATGCTGGATTTGCTTAATCTCTTGATTCACTTAATGATCATGTGATTTGGTTAATGACCGTTGTGGCTTACTTTACAATCATTGTAAAATGGTTCTAAAATTGAGTCAGGTTACATGGGCACCGACTTAATGGCTGCAATGATTTCCGACCAAAATCCTGGGCCCAATTGTGGTCATTAAGCAAGGATTCCTATACAGTCTTGCACTCCCTTCCTCTCCAATGAATAAAAATATAAATATTAATTCCTTTGTGCTGGAGTGAGCATTCCAAATGTTTGGGGAATGGTTAGGAGGCAAAGTAAAACTGATCAGCCTTTTCAGTTTCATTGTCAATTTCAAGCTTGAAATCCCAGTTGTGGTCACACAATTTTCCCCACCCGGACTCGCTGTTTCCTAATTGTGGTTGCTAAACAAGGACTACCTATATTAAACTGAAAAGAATAAAACAGTGTTTCATGAAATTGCTGTCCAAATGTTGGGTCAGTCCATATTTAAAATAATGACATGGACTTAGAAATACTTTTTTCTTCTTCAAATGTTATAGATCTGGCAACCGTAGTTGGTTATTTGGTTGTTAGCCGCCCATTTCTAAACTTGTCTCATCCTCGTCATCAGAATAGCACCCATGCTGAACTTTTGGAGGTGAGTAATATATTTGCTGCAGTGGTTATAATAAATGACACACATATTGCTTGTTTGTTTTTGAAAGAAAAAAACCCTATATTTCATTGTTTTAAGGATTACTACCAAAGTGGAAGAATGCTACTGAGAATGTCTCAGGCCCTTGGCAGGATAGTTCTAGCTGGCCGTGAAATGACTCGATTGGCTGGGTAAGTGTCAAGTACAAGCAACTAGATAAATAGTTGAAGTAAACAATTTTATTGACTTCTACCTGTGCTATAAGAATCTGCCCAGACTGCTCGCCTTCCTCAGAAACAGCCAGATACGGCTTTATGGATCTTGAAGGAGAAGGTCAAGCTTGGCTTTGCAAGAACTCTAAGATAGATCCTCACTTGACTCCTGCTTCTAGCCTGGCCAGCAGTTTCCCCAACAATAAGATTGACCAATAAGTGTAATCCTATTTTCACTCATAAAATAAGTTTATTTTATCCTCCTTGTATTCATTTCTAATTGTGAGATAACTGAGATTAATTTGATTGTTTTGAAATATAAAATATAAAGTATTTTAACAAAGCTTGGACCATCATTTAATAGAAAAATGTAGTTTCTAAATAATTAATATGCTCTCGTGATATGTAATATTTTTAATTTCCATTTTAAACTGTTGATTTCATTTAACTATTGCTTTCAGTATTAAAAAGAGTAAAGAAAAAAGACAGCAACAAAACATATGGAGGGAGAAACTGAAAGATTTGGAAACAGGTAGACAAAAGGACCCAAACAATTCAAACATTAAGAAAGAAATTGATCTGGTAAAACATAAGATAAATCTAAATGTACAGGAAGATTTGGCCCAAAAAATTAAATTAGCAAAACAAAATTATTTGAAAATGCAAATAACCTGGGGAAGTGGTTAGCCCATAAAATTAAAAAAGAACAAGAAAAGAGAATGATCGTAACTCTCCAAGATCAGGAAGGGAAATTATGCACACAGACTCAAGAAAAGAAAAAAATTGCTAAGGAGTTTTTTATGAAATTGTATAATCAGGAAGAAATAACAGAAGAATCTATTGATCAATACTTGAATGAAAAGAACTTGCCCGAAATTACTGATGAAGAGAAACAAAATTTGAATAATAAAATATCTATAGAAGAAATTAGGAAGGCAATTGGAACACAAAAAGCAAATAAGACTCCTGGCCCAGATGGAATTCCTTCGGAATTCTATAAAGAATTCCAAGAAACAATAGAAGAGATATTGGTGGACTTGTACAATGAAGCCCTGGAGAATGCTAACATGCCTAAATCATGGTTGGAAGCATATATTACCCTTATTTATAAAGAACAATCAGGCCCACAAAAAATTCAAAACTATAGACCAATATCACTTTTAAATGTAGATTACAAAATAATGGCTACAATATTGGCAAAAGATTAAAGAGAGTATTAAGTAGAATTATCCACACTGATTGCAATGGCTTCCTCCCCCATAGGCAAATAAAAACAAATACAAGAACCATTATGGATATATTAGAATATTATGAAGTATACTCAACCAAGACATTGATATTTTTAGACGCATTTGACAACCTGAATTGGAATTTTCTTATTAAACAACTGATAGGCATGAAATTTGGTGAAAATTTTATAGGATTTATTAGGACAATTTATAACATGCAAACCTCAAAAATATTAATAAATGGGGAAAATACAGGTACCATAAAGATAAATAAGAGAGTAAGACAAGGCTGCCCCCTAGCTCCTCTATTGTATATATTGGCAGAAGAGATTCTCTTAGTACAAATTAGGCAAAAACAAGAGATTAGAGGACTAAAAAATAAAAAAAGAGGAATATAAACTCCAGGCATTCGCCGATGATGTGGCATTTATATTAGAAGAACCCTTAGAAGCAAGCCCTATACTACTAAGAAATAGAAATAGAAGAATATGGAAAGGTGGCAGGGTTAAAAATTAACAAAAAAACCCAAAAGTGTAAACAAAAAAATGTACAAAGGAGCAGAAGGAAGAACTAGCAAATAAATTAGATATACAGGTGGTAAATAAAATAAAATATTTAGGGATCTGGTTGACTGCTAGATGTTCGTCGATTAAAAAAGATAACTATGATAAGTTAATTATGCAAATAGTTAAAGATTTAGATAATTGGGTCAAATTGCAGTTATCACTATTGGGACGTATTTCGATAGTAAAAATAAATATTTTGCCAAAACTGTTTTCTTGTTTCAGACAGTGCCAGTCAAGTTGGAAAAGAATTTTTTTGTAGAATTAAATGAATGTATATCTAAATTTATATGGCAGAGGAAAAAACCCAGAGTGAAATATAAATTATCACAGGATGCCAAGAAAAAAGGAGGATTTGGCCTTCCAGATTTTGAATTATATTATGATGCTGCTATAGTAAACTGTCTTAAGGATTGGGTTAAATTAGAAAATAGAAGGTTATTAATATTAGAAGGTTGTGATCTCCAACTTGGCTGGCACGCCTTCATGTGGGATGGAAAATCTAACATTCATATTTCCAAAGGCATCATCTAAGAAATGTGTTGTTCAATATCTGGGGAAGGATTAAAAAAACCACTACCCAAAGGTTCCATTATGGCTATCTACATTGGAAGCAGTCACACATCCAAATGTATTGGATTATGAAAATATTGTCAGGTATAAAGATTCATTATATGATACTGGAGATCTTAAAAATAGGAACCAAATACAAATTCAAGGAAAGGAGATAGCATGGTGGCCCTTTGCACAAATACAAATACATTATAAAAAATAGAGAATAATTTGGCTTTAATATGACCCCACAAGAATTAGATAAAATATGGCTAGGAGAGGAAAAGAAAACAATTAGTAAAACATATAAATATCTTTTGGATTACAAATTAAAAGAAGAAACAATCACAGAATCTATGATAATTTGGGCTAAAAATGTGGGTCATAGTATTGAATTAGATAAGTGGGAACACATCTGGCAAACAAATTACAAATTAACCGTGTCAGTCTTGTATAAAGAAAACTTACATAAAATGGTTCATCGCTGGCACCGACCTCCTGCGAGACTGGCTAAGATGTTTCCCAACCTACCACCCAACTGTTGGAAATGTAACTACGCACAAGGAACATATTTTCACATGTGGTGGACTTGCCCATGTGCTCAAAAGTTTTGGAGAAATATTAGAAATTGGATTTTAAATATAACAAAACAAAATTTAAAACTTGAACCCAAAACCTTTCTAAGTATGATAGAACTAAACATGGAGAAAAAATATCAATATTTAATTTTGCACATCATAACTGCGGCCAGAATAACCTACGCACAAAACTGGAAACTGTCTTCCATTCCTTCAGAGGATATGGTAATTTAAAAAAATAGATGAATGTGCTGAGATGGATAGCCTAACCAAATTGTTAAAAAATAAACAAGATAGTGACTATTATGAAATAATGGAACATTTGGTATGAGTGGTTAAAGAAAAGGTAATATTTGATATTTGGATAAGTTATGGAAATGATAGAAGACATGCATTTAATCATAAACTATATAGAGAAATTAAAACATTAAAAGAACGAAGGAGTTATTGTAACAAGGCAGATCATGTCAATGATAAAGATAAAGAAAAAAAAATTAACCATTGTTCAATATATGCTGTAAAATGTGTGCATGTGTTTATGTATGTATGTATATGTATATGTATGTATGTATGTATAAATATATATTGATTTGTCTAAATAAATTTTTTTTCTAGAATATTTTTTTTTAAAAGAAAAAAGTAGTTTTTAAATAATTATAATATGCTCTCGTGATATGTAATATTTTTGCTTTCCATTTTAAACTGTTGATTTCATTTATTTTTGATGAGCATTCAGTTTTGAAGAAAAATTCTTGAAGTCTGTCAGTTTAATAGATTTATAACCTTTAGCTTCACAGCTCGAATTACAGAATTAATGCAAGTTCTGAAGGAACTAAACAGAGGGAAATATCAACGAACCATGCTAGCACAAGACAAAGGTAACTATGATGCCCAGAGGTTGATTCAGGAATTAAAATAAAAACACAATTGCTTGCTTGTTGTTTTTACAATTGATTACTTGTTGTTTTTTTAATTTAAGAATTAGACCTAAAGCAAGCCACCCCGTTGATTCCTGGAGCGGGACGGATTGTCATAACAGATAACATTATCAAGTAGGTAAAATCCTTCATTTCTTATTAGGATATCCCATTAACCTTTTTCATTTTTACATACCTATCCATGCTATCTAAATTTTATTTTTAATTTTTAGCATTTGTGGTAGTTCTTTGCACTTGCCTCTTACCCAAAAGAGTAAATTGTACAAGAAGCAGCTGGGAGACCATGTCTACAATTGCTTCCTGGCAATGCCATTTTTTTTTCTCTTCCCCATTCCCAATTGTAGTCTTCTGAATGCAGAAAACCTAATCATGTAGGCCTCTGTATGAATGTGCTTCAGCAAATCTTGGAGTTTGAATCATCTGCACGGGATTCAATGAATTAAATTAAAAAGCGAAGCGCATTATATTTGAAAGGTTTAATGAATAGCACAAGCCGCTACTTGTTCAGTTGGCAGAATTATCTAGCAATCTGACTTGATTGATTTAAGACAGCAGTTCTCCCTTGAGCTGCTCGGAGCATCCAGTAGTGGGAGGTGCTTCAATCTCTGTTCATCTAGGCTGGGCTTAATTTGCGGAACGCTCCTCCTCCTCCACAGGACTCCTCCCCAGCGTTCCCCAGTTTTGGCTCAGCCTTACGTGAGATAGGCAGTGCTTTTTTGTTACTCCTTGCCGAAACAGGAGAATTCTCTTTAAGGTTTGACAGATAGTGAATTGTTCTTTTCTTACCGACGCTGCCCTTGCCATCTGGCCATTGGGGATTGCATTACCAGGAAGCGCTCCTAAGCGCAGGCAGGCTTTGCGCGCATTTTGCCCCCCCAACCACTAGCCCTACCCTTGCCATTACAATCGCCCAGACACTTTATTATTTAAATGGCAGGGCTTTTTTTCTCTCATTCCTTTCTGAGTCGTATCACTGTTTCTCCTTTCCCCCAAGAACGCCGTTTAGGGGTAGAGGTGTAATCGCCTCGTTATTTCACCCCTCCCTGCCGGTTTAGCCCTAAGGGGAACTTATCTCTTTTTCTCGGTGGGAGATAGTTGCTGGCGCGTGCACCACAAATAATGTCCGGTCACCATTTTTTTGTTCTTTTACTGTCAAGGGACCACGTGGCTGCGTTGAGTGCTAATTCAATAGACTGTGTGAGGTAATCCTTATTCCAGATTGAAGGGTTTTTTCCCCACAAAATACCCTGAGGGATCATTACAACCTCATTTTTAACATATTCGAGGTTTTTGTTATTTCGTGTTGTTGGCTCAACCCTCACAGTTCTCCCTATCTAGCAGCACAACAGCGAGCACCTAGGCCAGCGTCCGCCTGTGCAGGGAAGTTGTTGAAGGCCTGTGAGTGATTATTTGGCCTGCTAGGCGTTCTCAATTTGGCTGATTGGGACATCCAAATTTGATATATGTTTGCACATACGTTCTGATAATATTAATCACACCAATATAATAATACTGGCAACTTCATAACAATAATAAATGAATTGTTGAGATACAACTCAATTTTGAAGCAGATATCCATATTTAAAAAAAAAGAAATTAAAAAAAAAGAAAATACGGGGGATTTGATTTCAGGGCACCCTGTCCATTTCTTGGCCAGGTCCCTGGGTGCGCCAACCGCCTATGCAATATAGCATTAAATAACGAGCGTACTGGTCCTTCCATAATTGCAATGGCAGGGGGTAGTGGTTCACACTCCTCAACTTTAAGGGACAAGTCTAAATCTCAATCCTAAACAAAAAAAAAGGACCTCAATCCTAAAAAAAAAAAA
Source organism: Hydrophis major (assembly GCA_033807585.1). Taxonomy (NCBI): domain Eukaryota; kingdom Metazoa; phylum Chordata; class Lepidosauria; order Squamata; family Elapidae; genus Hydrophis; species Hydrophis major. The sequence goes on from CM066330.1 coordinate 155,887,306, forward strand.
AGGACTTCTAAAGCATCAGAAAAGGATGCCAATAGGCGCCACAAGGCTCTGGAAAAACAAATAGATATATGCACACGGGAGGCACACAGGACCTCTCAAACCTTTTCACCACACAGTCCAGAGCCGTCCTCTTTCCTCCCTCCTACCCCACTAGATCTCTCCCTCTCATCCAGGTGCAGCATGGCTCCCCTGAGTCAACAGGTCCAGTCAGCTCAATCACCAACCATGTGAAGAATACCCAAAGCAATGTTCACACCAACGGCTGCTGGTCTTCGACAGGAACAATCTCTTCCAGAGTATGTGCCAGAGCGAATGAAGACCTGGATGGAGATGGCTATCCGTCAGGGAATTGCATCAGGCCTGCAACATGTGGTTCTGACCAGGGATCATTCCGCACCCGCTGAGTATGATTCGCAAACAGTTTGGTCATTGGCCAGGTTGGAGCTACGCTATACCCAGGTACAAGGGGGTATGCTCCTACAGGAGCCACAGGAGGAGGAGCAGGAGGAGGAGGCAGAAGAGTTGGAACACATTGAACACATGGACCAGAGTGAATCAGAATCAATGCATGATACTGACCCGGCCATGTTGGAAACAGACCCCTTAGAAAAGGGGATGTCTGAGGGCCTTGCTCCCGATCAACCTGTATTTACAGGCTTGTTCCGGCCACAACTTTTCAAATCTCTATTGTTCAAGGCCAAAAATACTGTGCAACTGGACAAGCCGGCCCCTTCTACCACTCCAACTCCATCAGACGAGGGACCAGAGGATTTCATTTTCACTCAACCTGTTGTTGAGGCAGACGTGATTCCAGTCCCCCACATATTTGCAGACCTGGTACAGAAACAATGGGCTTCTGCAGCAGTGTACCCGGCCCCCACTGGTTATGACAGGAAATTCTTTAATTTGGCCCCAGATTTCTTAAAATTGTTGAAGGTAGATGAACCCATTGTGGGATTAGCGTCCTCATCCTCCATTCCCAGTGAGGCACTGGAGGCATTAAAGCCAGAGGACAAATGGGCCGAGCTAGCCCTACGCAGGGCCCATCAGTCTGACGCGTGGGCCATCAGAGCAGCCACGGCTGCTTCCTTCTTTACCCGTTCTTCCCTCAGATGGCTCCGGCTATTTTGGGAGCATGTCCCCAATTCCAATACTAAGCACACCAAGACATTGCAAAGCTGACAGCAGCCGCCGAATTCTCAGCTGACGCAACCTTTCATGCAGTTAAGTTTTCAGCCAGAGCCATCACTTCACATGTCACAGCATGACGTTTGCTATGGTTAAAGAATTGACAAGCGGACATTAAACATAAATGCAAGCTCGCTTCATCTTCTCTAGTGGGAGACAGATTGTTTGGCCCTTTCCTCGATCCACTACTCATCGAGACTCGAAATAAAAAGAAAATTTTGCCCTCCCTTTTTGGGAGGTCAGACCCTAGAAACCCTCAGTCATTTCAGAGGGGATACTTTTGGCCCTTTTATCAGGGACCATTCTCAACCAGATACCAGAGATCCCCACCTTTCCGACCAGGGCAACAGCCAGAGAGGTTAGACTTTGGGGATAGGAACAGAAAGGTTGGCCGACCCAAGAAATCCTTCCGAGGAATGGGAAATAGATTTTTCCGGTATCCAAGATAATCCCATGGACCTGCCTCCCATTGGCGGCCACCTTAAATTATTCGTAGACCAATGGGACTCCTCAACGTCTGATTCCTGGGTCAGAGACACGATCAGATTCAGCCTCACGCTGGAGTTTCAATCCACTCCCTCAGACTTCTTTATGCCGTGCCCTCTTTCCAGAGATCCGGTTAAATGAGATCTTATGGAAACAGCAATTCAGCACTTACTGGACATACAAGCCATCCAACCAATAGCTACCAACCAACGAGGGTGAGGTTTCTATTCACATCTTTTCGTTGTTCCCAAAAGTTCAGGGGGGCGGAGAACAATCTTGGATTTGAAACGCCTTAATCAATTTTTAGTATATCGCAAATTTAAAAGGCACACCCTACAATCTATCTTACTTGGTATCAGAAAAGGTGACGTCCTTACATCTATAGATCTGATGGAGGCGTACTTAACATATTCCAATTCGGCCATCCCACTATAAATTTTTAAGATTCTGTTATAATAATCTCCATTTTGAATATGTGGCTCTTCCCTTCGGACTAGCCTCTGCCCCCAGGACCTTCACAAAGGTTCTCAGAGCTCTCGCTGCTCATCCCTGGGGTGTCCCCATATGACTGCAGTGTTACCTCAATATAATTCTGTCATCTTCTGTTTAGACCACATTACATTTCCTACAACTATATGGGTTCTCAATCAATTGGGAAAAGAGTCATTTAACGCCTTTGACTTGATTAATCCATCTGAGGGGGGCAGTCATAGATACAGTGGAGGGCAAAGTTTTCCTGTTATCAGATAGACAAAACAGCATTCATGAATTAGTTAAGGAGGTCAGGGTTCACAGGAGGGTGTCCCTAGCTGATTTATCAAAATTATTAGGCAAGATGATCTCATGTATATCTATTATTCCTTGGGCCCGGCTCCACACTAGATCCCTCCAGTGGTTCCTGCTCCCATACCAGCAATCCAGCCGAAGCAACTCCAAATACAAGGTCAAAGTTCCATCACAGGTCCTCATATCTCTCCTCTGGTGGACCAGACCAGCCATAACAAGAGTTGCCTATTCAAAGAGCCCCACAGATTTACCATCACCGTCGATGCCAGCCTGATTGGATGGGGAGTTGACTTTCGATCGCTCATAGCCAAGGCTACTGGTCCTCCATAGAACGATCACGCAGCATAAACTGGCTGGAGCTTTGAGCAGTACACCTGGTTCTCCGCAGCTTTTTTCCACAGGTACGCAACCAACACATATTAATATTGACCGACAACGTAACCGCGAAAGCTCACATAAACAAACGGGGGTACTCAGTCGAAACACCTCATGCGAGAAACGGAGTGTTTGTGTCATTGGGCAGAGAGCAACCTGATTTCCATCAGAGCAGAACACATTTCAGGACTGTCGAATATGCAGGGCCACGATAGATCCATGGCTAAGCAGGGCCACGATAGATCAATCGGAGTGGCGCCTCCATCTGACCCTCTTTCAAGAGGCAGTCAGGACATTTGGGCAGCCAGTAGTAGACCTGTTCGCTTCCCCCCTCAATGCTCAGCTCCCGAGATTTCTTTCCAGATACCCCTCACAAGGAGCGGAGAATTTCAATGTGCTCCATTGCCATTGGCCCCTGGGGCTTCTATATACATTCCCGCCCTTTCCACTGATCCCCAAGGTCATCTAGAAGCTGCTCAACGAGAGGGCGGAACTGTTTCTAGTAGCTCTCTATTGGCCCAGACAGTTGTGGTTTGCAGACCTCTGCAGTCTGTATCACCACCATGGAGAATTCCGCCAGATAGGGTCTTGTTAACCCAAGGACCCCTGCAACATCCAGACCCTCAATGGTTGCACCTGACCGTATGGAGGTTGAGCGGAGTCATCTGAAGAGCAAAAAGTTTTCCAACTGAGTTATCGCCACTATCCAAGCTGCCAGACACCCCTTAACAACTTGCATCCACAATGCCATGTGGTCCAGTGTCTACAAATGGTGTACTAAGTCTCAAATTGATCCCATTTCTCAATCTGTGGCGTAGATCCTAGAGTTCTTACAAGATGGGCTTGATAAGGGATTATCACCTAATACGTTGAAAAGACAAGTGGTGGCCTTGGCGTCAGTCATCACTTATGAAGGTCTCCTATCCCTTTCCCATCATCCACGCATACAGTGTTTCCTTCGAGGAGCCACAAACTTACTCCCACCAACGGTTCACTGTTATCCCACTTGGGACCTTAACAAGGTCCTTCTTGCACTCACTAAGTGCCCTTGCAAGCCCTTGCAATCGTCAAGTCTCCAATTTCTGACATATAAAGTATTTTTTCTTGTAGTGATCACTTCCGCTCGTCGTATTTCAGAACTGGCAGCCTTGTCAATCAGGCAAGATCTTTACATCTTCCATTCCGACAGGGTTGTCCTTCGTCCCGATCCTACGTTCATACCCAAAGTTAATTCAGCCTTTTACAGGGCACAAGAACTGATACTTCCTAATCTTTGTCCCAAGTCATCCCAAGGGCTGGAACGACAGTGGCATCGGCTGGACGTGAGGCGAGTGTTACAAATATATATTCACCACACAGCCTCTTTTAGAAAAACGGAGGCTTTATTTGTGTCTTTTCAGCCCAACAGTCAGGGATGCAAGGTCTCATCCTCCACAATAGGCCATTGGCTACAGGCTATAATTGCAAAAACGTATCAGACTCAAGCACTTCAGGTACCCAGGGGCATAACAGCTCATTCAACAAGGAGCGCTGCAACATCTGCAGCCTGGGCCAGGCAGGCACCAATCACTGACATCTGTCGTGCCGCAATCTGGGCCTCTCCATCGCCTTTCATTAGGCATTATAAAATAGATGTGTTTGCATCAGCCGAGGCCTCCTTTGGCAGAAGGGTGCTGCAACAGGTCCACAGGGACCAGGAGGGGATCCCAAGACATATGGAGTCCCTCCTGTAGGACAGGAGTATGTCCCACTATTGGATGCTCTGAGCAGCTCATGGGAGAAAGGGCGTTGGTGCTTACCTGACACGCCCGTTCTCCTTGAGCTGCAAAGAGCATCCAGCCCCACCCTCTTCCGTCTGGTGGGATCCTGTTTCGGCCAACAAATTTTTACAGTGTTAAGGGTGAAGGTGTTTGTTTCTTTCATCTTCGCCAAAACTGGGGAACACTGGGGAGGAGTCACGTGGAGGAGGAGGAGCGTTCTACAAATTAAGCCCAGCCTAGATGAGCAGAGACTGAAGCACCTCCCACTACTGGATGCTCTTCACAGCTCAAAGAGAAGGGGCGTGTCAGGTAAGCACCAACACCCTTTTTATATTGGTTAACGTTTTATTCCAACTGTCAACAACTATTGCCATCTCTTAGATGTACAGGAAGCTTTGTGGGAGAAAATTGCAGTAAAGTAAATAAACAAAACAGACTTGATTAAACAACAGTTTAAAAAGTTATTAAACTGTTACTGTTCATATATGCCTGAATTTTCGAAAGGAAATGTTCAATATCAACACATTTCCACCTTTAGTTCTCTTTTATGTAGTCCTTCAAGTAGTCCTTGAGTTATGATGGCAATTGGAACTGGAATTTCCACCGCTGAACAATGTGATTATAAAGCTTGATATCACGTGACTTCATTGCTTAGCGATAGCACTCCTGACAGCCCCAATTGCAATTGTGAACCGAATTCCACTCATCATTATCCTGAGGACCCATCCCAATGCAAATCAATCTTGGCTTGATGGCAAGCAGCCCAAGAACTGCACAGCCTAGAGCAGTGATGGCTAACCTTTTCCTCATCGAGCGCTGAAAGTGTGCATGCGCATATGTGTGCCTGCACCCATAATGCAGTGCGTGTGTGACCCCCCTCCCCCTGTGCATGTGCATATGACCCACCTACACTGAGCGCTTCTGTGCATGAGTGCGCGGCCTCCCTGGCATGCACCCCGCCCCCCTGCACATGCACACACATCTCCCACACATGCACAGTGGGTCTGTTCCGGGCGACTTCTCGCGTTCCAGCAGAAATGGCTCTGCGTGCCACTTCTGGCATGCGTGCCATAAGTTCGCCATCAACGGGCCGAGGGGCTGCTTGCCAGATTGCAGCTCATGAGCTTCATGGCTTGCCACAGCTCTGGGTCTGCAAGGAGTCTTGAGCCTTAGCATAAAGCTGCAGTTGCCCTAGGAAGCAACAACCATCACAATGGAAAGTCCCAGCCATCTCAAGAAGTTGCAGCTGCCCCAACACCAGCTGCCCTTTTTGTTCTGCCCTCTGAAGCCCCTGCCATCCTGTGTTAAATTTTATTGCCCCAGCTAAATTTTATTGTCTTCTTCTTCCCCCTGCTGACAAGGTGTAATGGGGTATGTGGGAAAGAGCTTGGGAGACAGAGCAAACAGAGCCTGCCAAGGGAACAATGATAGCTTTGCCCACACCTGCAGAGTAAGTTCTGGCACAGATGGGGAAGATGGGTGGGGGAAATTGAAGCCCCTGTGACTGTAAGTGCAGATGGGCTGCCTAGCACCTGAATTTTGATCCCTTGACTGCAGGCCTTGACTACGACTTGACAGCTTTAGCTTCAGGAACAGGGTCTAAGTTATCATTCACCTGTAACTTTGAACAGTCACTGAACAAATGGTTGCCACTTGAGGAATACCCATATCATTTTTGAAAAGAAATTGCACAACAAATTTAAAAGAGAGGGGCAGAGATTAATGCTTGTGAAACATAATGGTATTTATATTTTCAACTTTGTAGATTTTCATATATTTTCCCATTTTCGACTTCAGAAACACATTTTGTTTTTTTCACTGGTGCTTATTTTGTGGCACGGCTATGTTGAAAACACCTTGAAAATATTACTCTCTTGTTTAACAGTAATTCACTAATTTAGTAGTTTACAAATTAATTTATTCATTGTCCCTTTGTAATGGTAATGGTAATATCTTCAATAATTAATGATGGCATATCTATTTTCCTTGAAGATTTGATCATGTTCCATTGGCAACACCAAATGGCGATATGCTGATTAAAGATCTCAATTTTGAGGTAATTTGCAACATTGACAATTTTATCTTGAAATAGTTAGCTGAATAAGAATAAAAATCTGTTTTGTTCCTCTTCCCATCCCAAAGCATTGTCTTTAGATTATTTCAGAACAAAGTGGTCTCTGGTAGTAAGGGAGATTGCCTTGAAAATGAAAAACTATCCAAAATTAGTAGAAGTATTTTGATCAGTGAAATGTACCCAATTGTCAGCCATGTCTCCTTCTCAGTATAGGCCCTTCCCCAGACAATCAAAAAGATTTTCTAAAGTTGGGGGAAAGTGCCAAGAGGCAGGAAAAGGAACAATTTCTATATGAGAAACTTTTAAGAGGGGAACTAACCCAGGTAGGCTGTAAGTGGTTTCCCCGTCTTCTGTATGCATAACACTAAATATTTGTAGAAAACTCATCCTGGTGATAATCATACTGTACACATGGAAACCAGGAGTAATTTTACAAACAGATTGCTATTATCTATGGACTTTGTCAACACTAGTATAGGAATTTGAAACAATACATTAATCAGGCTAGGTTTTTTTCCCCATTAGGTATATACATATCCATTCCATAATATTTTTTGTGTAGCTCCAAGATTGTCTTACTAAGGTTTTAGTACAGACTGTTTTGTCCTATCCAGATCCGTATAGCTTCCAGACAAAGAAAAAGGACCTCCACAGTTGATGGGAGTCCAGTTCAGTGTTGGGTTGCAGCATAAAACTTGGTAATTCATCAGCACCTCAAGTCATATCAGGACTTCTCCCGTGCTCCATATAAACGATAAAGAGTAGGGTAGAGAGAGAACCAATCTCTGTGGCATTCCACAAATAGTAGCCAGAGGGATGGCCTTTAAGATAGATCAGATCAGAAATCACTCTGCTGGAAGACCAGAACTATATTTGATTGAAACAGGCTACAATAACAAAATCTTGCGATTTATTTTCATACAACAATCTAGTTCAGGTTACTTCATGTCAATTTTTAATTTAAGAACAAATTTTAATTTAAGAACATTTTAATATTAAAGAAAAGCAGGTCTGCCCCATTGTGAACTGAAAATTTGCATGTAGGTTTTTAACTTCCTTCTACCAAATGTTATAAACACTTCAAGGTTTGAATACTTTTGAGTGCTCGTGTTTAAAGGAATATATGTTCCCAAGTTAATGAAGCAAACCTCATGCGTTATGAAGGCAATCCATATACTGTAGCTTTTAATGTTTGAGAAACTTTAAATATATTCTGTCTTGATTTATATTCCAGGTACAATCTGGTGCAAATGTTCTTATTTGTGGGCCAAATGGATGTGGAAAGAGTTCTCTTTTCCGTGTCCTTGGTGAAGTAAGTAAAGGCTAAAGTAAACTTGATTTTAAGGGCATTTACATTTCTATTCTAATAAATTGTGTTTTCTTATTGCAGTTGTGGCCTTTGTTTGGTGGTTGTCTAACTAAACCCGAGAGAGGAAAGTTGTTTTATGTTCCCCAGGTAAATCAAACCACGAGGACTGTTGATGTTTCTTCTCTCTGACAAATGTCCCAATTTTCTAATCCCTTATCATTTTAATTTCAGAGACCATATATGACACTTGGGACGTTGAGAGACCAAGTAATTTATCCAGACACTATAGAAGATCAAAAAAGGAAAGGCATCTCTGATCAGGTGAAGTGCATTATTATTCCTACATTTTATTTATTTGAATTTCCCTTTTATTATTTTTACAAATAACTCAAGGCAGCTAACATATCCACACACTTTCCTCCTCCTATTTTCCCCTCACAACAACTGTGAGGTGGGTTGGGCTGAGGGAGTGACTGACCCAAAGTCACCCAGCTGATTTCCATGGCTAAGGTGGTACCTAGCACTCACAGATTCCCGCTTTGTAGCCTGGTGCCTTAACCATTAGACCAAACTGGCTCTTATCTATTTTTAAATATTATATTTACTGTAGATATATAGCACAAATAAATAAAAATTTAAAATACAAAAATCACTGTAAGTTTTAAAAGCATGTAATAATTTGAAATACCAGTCATTTAAACCAGTTTTGTCTCAGTATATATTTATAAATGTATATTCACTTTAAACAAGTATTCTCATTCTCTTTCCCTCCCTCCCTTCCTCCCACACTGTGTATGTGTGTGTATGCTGTATGTGTGTGTGTTGTATATATGTGTGTGTGCTGTATACACACATACACAGAGAGTATATGTGTGTGTATACTGTGTATACACATACACACACACACATATACTCTGTGTGTGTGTGTACATAAAAACTGTGGATGGATATTCTTGTATTTATTGCAACCTTAATGGGAGCAGAGAAGAAGAGAAATTTATAAATATTTCTATTTTTTTTTTCTTTCTCTGAGAAAGATATAATCCTTTAAAAAGTAAATATGTATCTATGTTGGATAACTCTGCCAAAAGAATAATGTTCCTGGATAGAGTATTGTTTCGTTGGTTTTCACATTTGCTGCTGTAGTGGTATCTGTGTTTCAGATATTCCTTGGTTGATTCTTGGTTTTTTTTTTAAATTGGGGTTAATGACAACATTGCTCATACAAGCCTTAATTTGCTCAATTACTGTAGAACCCTGAATTAGTGTAGAAGTAGAATAATAAAAGCTAATTTTCTGATTTTATTGTAGATAGTGCCGCATGGCAGATAGGAAAATGTGCTATTATGTGAACATCCTGAAGCTATAGGACAGAAAAATCAGGTGCATACTCCTTGTCTGCTGATACAGTTACAGGGTACGGATGTAATAAAGAAGAGATGCATCAGTTCATCCGTACTTGCATAGAAATTACTCTTCTGCTTCAACTTCTGCTAAGCTTTCAAGATGGGAATTTTATAACTATACACATGGATTTCCAAGTCCCATCGCTTTGTTTCCTATATAGAAAAAGAGAATATTGATTGAATCTGAATTCTGTGCTGATGCTTCTCTGAGTTAAATGCCAGGTTCTGTAGCAATACCATTATGATTTCTGTCTTGAATCATTGAGAAATTGGAGAGAAAAAACTATAGTTCTGGCGAAAGAGAGCACTTGGTTACTTAGGTTATTTATTTTAATGGAAAGGAAGGTCAGCGAATCAGAACCGTTTTCAGGCTAATTGTATGTGAGGCTGCATAATATTTATCATATGCTTTAGTGCCACTTAAAATACATAATGTAGCTCAGTCAATATTGTTGCTTGCTACAGTTATCTGACAAAATTTTTTGAACTAAACCAATGTAAATTGTCAGGGAGGGAGAGGATTAAATAAATTCAACAGTGAGGTCCTAGCAAATATATCTACAAGCTATTAAGCAATATTTGTTAACTGTTTTGATTGCAGGTGTTAAAGGAATATTTAGATAATGTCCAACTGGGTCAGATCTTGGAACGTGAAGGAGGCTGGGATAGTGTTCAAGACTGGATGGATGTTCTCAGTGGAGGAGAGAAACAGAGAATGGCGGTAGGTTGTCCTCACGGTGTCCCTAAACACTGTGTGCATTTTCCAGCACTTGTTTTGATTGACGTGTTATCATAAATTCAGTAGTAAAATGGTGGTCTAATACTACTATTATTATTAATTACATTTATAGACCACCAAATCCGTAGGTTCCAACAAACATCAACTACTAGAGCAACCAGGGTTGTCTCCATTCCTAAGTGTAGAGTCTTTCAATAATTCGTTTCTTATAGGATGCTCCATAGTTGATGCCACTGTTATTGAACTGTGGTTTCAATAACCTTCCCCAAAAAGGAGAGGTTGAAGACTGGGCAATAATTATCCAATAACTCTGGATCCAGAAAGAACTATTTGAGGAGGTGTACCACAGCCTCCCTCAAAGCTGCCATTAACATTCCATCCATCAGGGAGGCATTAATCATCTCCTCGGTCCAGATCTAGAAATTTCCTCTTCCTTCGCTGCCCAAAGGAGCCAGGAAGGGCAAACATTAAAACTATAGATGTTTGAAGAGATCTTAGCATCCTATCCACTTTGCTGGAGGTTGCAAGCCGAAAGGAATTGAAGTAAAATGATGCCCCAGTCATCGTCCTGGACCTACCATAGGTAGTCCTCGACTTACAATCACAACTGAGCCCAAAATTTCTGTTGCTAAGCAAGACATGAGTTTTGCCCCATTTTACATACTTCCTTGCCTCATTGGTTAAATGAATTGTTGCAGTTGTTAAGTTAATAACACTCTTGTCAAGTGAATCTGCTTCCCCATTGGCTTTGCTTTTTGGAAGGTTGCGAAAGGTGGTCACATGACCCCAGGACACTGTAACCGTCATAAATTGCCATGCATCTGAATTTTGATCACATGATCATGGGGATGCTGCAATGGTGATAAGTGTGAAAAGCTGTCATAAGTTACTTTTTTCAGTGCCGTTGTAACTTTGAACAGTCACTAAACGAACTGTTGTAAGTCGAGGACCACCTGTACCTGTTAGTTAATAATTTAGTACAGTATTACATAGGAACAAAATGTGGTACAATGTCTGCTTTTGACAATAAGCTTTTTAAAAAATAAAAATAAAAAATAAGTTCAGTACTTAACAGTTTGGAATCTGCTTAATTCCAGTTCAGAATATTTGTTCTTCTAATCCAGAATTAACTCGGACTGGCAGCAGTTCTCAATCATAGATAAGTCTCTCATTAATTGTTACCTTTAAGTGGGTCAGAAATTTAGTAAAATGTTTGCATCTGCTTCAAGGGAAAAAAGAGAACTGTGTGCCACATATAAAATTAGCTTTGCTTTTATTGTAACGTTTACTAAAGGACCACGTACAAATAATGTGACTCTCTGGAGATTATGAGTGTGGTGGAATTAATGGACCTTTGTGTAGTACTGTTGTGATTTGAACACCTTTCCCATCATAGAATGTGGCTTATCTTTTATGATTAACTGGAAAATATCTTAGATTTTTAAAAAATAAAATCCGATTTAATGTTCTTCGTATGTATGGATTATATGTTAATGCTTTATCATTTCTTTTTTTCATTGTAGATGGCTAGATTGTTTTACCATAAACCCCAGTTTGCCATTCTGGATGAATGTACAAGTGCCGTTAGTGTTGATGTGGAAGGATACATTTACAGCCATTGTCGGAAAGTATGTCTTTCTGTGGTTAATCTTGCATTGCTAGTTTAAGATCCAACTTTAAAATCATGTTAAAAAAAGAAAAGTGTATATTACTATAGTAACTTTAGGCCTACAGATCCTAACCCTATCATATTCACGTGAATATGTTTTAAAGAAAAGAAAAATAAAATAGCAGAGAGAAAAATCACATGAAGGGTAAGGACAGTCTGCTTTGCCCAATTTTTATTTGACATTTTCCGTGGAATATAACTTAAATCCGTCTCTCCCTTCGTGAAGTCTCTCCAATCTGAAGGTCATTTCTCTGAATTAAAGAATGAGAGTGATTTATTTCATTGATTAAAACAGGTCATTGTTTTGGAAGGTCCCTTCCAACTCTAGTTATCTATTTGATCTGTTTAGTTACCAAAGAGAATTATGCAACATAAAATTAAACAGAGCAAAAAGTGTCATTCCTGCACTATAATCCTGTTCTAAATGGTCCCCATTCCAATAGTTGCTTTTAGAAAAAGGAATACTTTGGAAAATTTGATTGTTTTTCTCCACATAATATATGGGTTGGCTTTTTTATTGTTATGTGTACCTCCAGGGCAGATAGATGTCTAGCAATCTAAAGCTTATTATAATCCTTAAACTGTGTTTTGGCATTTCAGGTTGGCATCACTCTCTTCACTGTTTCTCACAGAAAATCACTTTGGAAGCACCATGATGTAAGGCTTATTTTATTGAACTGGTTTTTTTTAAAATCCATTCTATGTTATCCATGTCTGCTAAAGGAATAAAATCAGCTTGGTATGTTATTGCTGGATAGGTTGAAAACATACATAGGAGCTTTCATTATCTGAATTAAGGGGCAGAATCAAACAGAAGACTTACTCTTTAATTATTCTGATCTCAAAGCATAAAGTTTTAAGCCTAGGAATTAGCTTGAAGGCATTATAACTCTTTTGATAAGTATGGGAAGTCCCAAGGTCAGGTTGAGGATTATCTGTATATAGAAATTCAGGATACAGAGTCAACCTTAATGTTATCAGTAAATTGGGAATCAGGGTTGAGTTTAAAGAGAAGTAATTTGAAGAATATATATATATTTTAAAAGCTGTCCTTTGGCTTTATTTATTCTTCCAAAACTCACTGTTGTCTTTTATTTAACTTTGTTGTACAAATGGTATTACTTAATGCACGCATGAAAAATACAGAAATTGAATTGCTCCTTTCAAATCCAGGGAGCAGCACTGCCAAAAAACCAGCCTTGGCAGCAAAATCAGCTGATCAGTGGCAGGAGAAAAAAATCTTCCTACCATTCAGCAGCCATCTTGAGGGAAGTCTGCTCAGAAATTGAATTACGTTTAAAATGAATTTATTATGGTGAACCTATGCCACACGTGCTGGAAGTAGCATGAAGAGCCATTTTTCTGGGCATGCCAGCTGTCATCTATTACTCTTCCAGATTCCAGTGTGTGCATGCGCGGCGGCTAGCTGGTCTTCATGCATGAGAGAGCGCCAGAAACAGAAGAGCAGCTCCCCAGAGTGCATGTGCGCACAGGCCAGCTGGTCTTCGCGCATCTGGGAGCACTGGAAACTGGAAGAGCAGCTCCCCAGAGCGCATGCATGTGCCAGCCAGCACACAGTCTTCATGCGCGCATGCAGGATAGAAACCAGAAGACCAAGCTTCTGGTTTCCATTGCTCCCATGTGCGCATCAGGGAGCTGCTCCTCTAGTTAGCCACCGCTATTATATATTATATATCACTTAATTTTGCATATTTTTATTATGTGTGTGTGTGTGTGTGTATGTGTGTGTGTGTATATATATGTTATATATATATATATATATATATATATATATATATATATATATATATATATATGTGTGTGTGTGTGTGTGTGTGTATAATATATATTGGTAAAGTTTCCTTGTTTTTGTTTGCTAAGCATTTTTTTTTTACCCTTATGAACCTTTTTCAGATTTACTTTTTTTCATGATTTTCCTTTTATTTTCTTAGGAAAATAGGGTCACTATACTTATCACCCATCCTTTGAACAGATTAATATTTGCATTGGCCTGAAAGTTCACTAGAATGCCTCACATCAGTTGTTTCTGCCTGTCTTACAAGAGCCAATAGAGTTAGCATGCTTCAGATCTCATCTGTTAAACAATTATCATCTTATGGGAACTATATGGGTCATACAGTTTTCTTTGTCACTATACCTGACTTTTGGAACAGTTTACTTCTGAGGCCTGTTGATCTTGATCTTGCACTTCTTAGGAGACTCTTAAAGACCTGACTGTTCCCACAGACACCATGCTGGGACATTGCATGAATCAGCATTTTGAACTCTGAGACTGTATTGTTTCATTCCTGTGGTTTTTTTCTTCAGCCCTTTTTTTCCTCAGTGCAACTCTTTTTTTATGTTTTTTTAAAAAAATGCTCTGAATTCTTTTTAATTCTGTGTGAGTCACCCAATGACATTGGCAAGTAAGCAAACTTAGAAATTGACATTGTAAGTAAATAAATTGAAAACTTTGCTAAATATTTTTTTCTTATTTTTGAGTGTTACGAGCCAGAGTTTTGCTTAGATTCTGTTATATTTTTCTTCTAAATTTCTAAGTTCAGAATCTTAACCGCATTGTCACTGAAACTTCCTTTCAAAAGTATATCTATAGATATATATATATAGTATAGAATAATGGAAGAATAAAACCATAATAAACCATTACAATAAAACCAATTTTATACTCCTCTGAATCATGTACATTTATCTCAAAGATAATTAAAGAAGATTGTTGTTTTTTTCTGTATTAATATTGCACATTGTGATTGCTCATAAATATAATCAAAACTTTGTTAACAGTTAGGAAAGGTAAGATTTGTCATTAGTTTGTTAGCTAAGTTATTTTTTTAATCTAAATCACTTGTTTTAATACCTATTGTCTTTAATCACTATTTGAATAATAAAAGATTATTATTTAGCAATTCGTGAGTTTCAATAATAAAAAGCATTGAATTCATCTTTTAAGGATAGGGCTTAGGCCATTAGTTTAATTGTCATGGCCAGCAGATGGTGATCAAATGTCCACATTTTATATTTTTATCTTTTTCCCAAGGGTGATGTCTGAATATGAATTCCTCTAGATGATCCTTATCTAAACAGATGCATACTTTTCACTCTCTAAATATCCAAATTTGCTGACTCTTTTTTCTTGTCTCCCCAGTTTTATCTTCACATGGATGGAAGAGGCAACTATGAGTTCAAGAAAATTACTGAAGAAACTGTTGAGTTTGGTTCATAACCCCCATCCCTGGCCATCAACAGCTATGACTGTTAAAAATACTGGACTTGGAAAACGTACATTGTGGTGTAACAAAGCTACTTGACTTACTCTTAAATTGATTACTAGGAATACGATAACAAGCTGACAGTACTTTTGTTATGATGTAGAATATTACTAATTTGTGTTCATGTTGGTTTAATTATTAATATGCTCTAAGAATGTTCTTATTCCTGTGTTTTTTAAAAAAAAATCTGCCTAAATTAAATTGGGCTTAAATCACTGAAATGTTGATTCATCCTGGGATGTAAACAGTCTGAAGTCAACTATTTTGACTTCTGTTTGACCATACTTCCTCTGGGGAAGGCCCTTATTAAAATTAGATTCACTACCTCTTCTGTACCCATTACAAGAGAAATGAATTTCTAGGTCAAAATCCTAATATATCAGTTCATTATATGTACTCTTTTCAGGATAGGATTTGTTGTATTACTACAACATAGTCTAGGGCAATTGGCCTTTATGTTAGTCGTGGCTGTGAATACAGTCTTCTTGCAGCAGTATGCTGTATTGATGGGAGAAAAGACCATTAGCATTTCTTTGCAAAAAGATAAACTCCATCCAAATCCTCTGGCCATTGCTGGTCACTACTTTTCAATCCTTTCCATTTTTTCCTGCTCAGTGCAATATCCCAATTTCAGAAGGACAAATAAGAGGAATGAGAATGGGGAGAAAAATAAAGAAGAAAGAAATAAAATAATTCCCAAATCCTTGTCACGGAATAAAGATCATGGACATTCTCACTTAAGAGAGGTCTGATCTTTTTGTAATTTGTAGAATGTAATGTGCAAGTTTGAAATGAAATGCCATGCGTATCTGCCACAAGGATTTGGATTTTTCGGAGAAGGCTTTTGCTTACTGGACATTTTTGTACCTGGCATGTAGGTCTATAATATGTGATTTTTTTAAAAAAAAGAATGTAAACTAAGTATTGCCAGAGACACAGCAGTTCAGAGTCACCAGGAAACAGTTCAGAAACTCTTAGAACTATTTTATAATTATTACTTGAAGAATTGTTTGGTTTCCTGTCAATTACTTTTGTAAAAACAACTTAACTGCTTAACTATAAATAAGCATCTTTGAAACAGGCATGTGGTAATACTTACATATGATGATTATAAATTATTGTCCAGATTTATTGACATGGATGGGACTGGAATATGTGAGTTGGTTAGTCTGGCTATGTAATTGATTACCGTTCTTCTAAGAATTTTTTAAAAGTTGTGCTGTATGACATGATTTTGTCCTTATAATAGAATATCCACATGCACTTAACATGATGGCAAGCACTACATGCAAAATAAATGTGGTTGGTGTCCCCAGCCCCACCCCTTGCTTAAAATCAGCATTTGTTCTTAATGATTAGCCAATCTTTAATTATCTCTCTTTCATGGGAAATTTGAAATTTGTCAAAGTTCCAAATAATTCATCAGATTTGGTATTTTTCTGAAAAGTCAGAGTTTTCATGTGTGCTGGATAAATGGGTGGAGAGTTGGGTTAGAATAAATTATCTGAGAAATGCAAAAATAAATGTTAAGTAACTATTTTCAGTTTAAATATTACAGTAAATAACTAGTTTCAGTTTGTTGCTATTTCATATTTGGCAAAGAATTGCCTTTTTTTATAATTACTTCAATTTTTTTTCTCCCTAAAAGCTGATATTGATTGTATTAGTTGCTATGAGTTTGCAGACAATGCATCAGGACATGTCATAATCTGAAACAAGCAATCCAAGCAGTGAGACTATGATTCCAATTTAGCATAAATCAATTGCTTGGGATAGTTGTTACAGATTGGATGGTAATCTAATGTCAGGAATAAACAAAGCTCTGGTTTGAATTTGGTTGCCATGCTTCTGGTGAAAACTTCTTTTTTCCTATATGATCTTTTTCTTTTCTTTTTTTGTGCGGCTATTCTACTGAGACCAGCTTTTTCAAGAAATTCCTATGAAAAAAAACTGCTATTGTTAAAATACATACATACACACACACACACACACACACACACACACACTTTACAGGGAATCTGGGCTACAAGTGAGTAATAGTCAAAAATGGCATGTATGTTTTTGTTACTAACTGGAAAGCACCCTAAAGCATATAGCATCTTTTGTAGAAAATCCAGGATTGCTTAATAGTAACATTTTTCATAGAGTGGGACATTGCATTGCTTGGGAAGTAGAGCTAATTGCTTATTCTTCCATCTCCCTTCAGCCACCACAACCCTATAAAATCTTCTCTGAATCTAGAAGAAGATTCTGAGGGATATAAACTGTTGGGAAGAACCCTACATTCTGTGAACAAAAAAGCATTTCTGCTTATATGGGAAATTCTCCAATGAATATTACCCACTGGGCACAATTTTAAAAATGTTATCTCTCAGACGGAGCTGATTAACTTCAGTAACTATTAATCACTGATACCAGTTGATTTACTTCAGTGCTACATGAGACCCTGATGGGAAATGGTGGTTTTAGATGACTTTCATTAAGCTCAAGCTTCATATTTTTATTCAGAGTACATCAAAAGTCGACCTGCCCCATGAGAAAACTAGTATGAAGGTAAAGATAACCCGAGCAGTGCTTGAGGGGACAAGAGTTGTTTAAGGTTATGCTTTTCGTCTGTAATGTTTCAAAGGTTATGCAAAATGATTCACGGATCAGCCATGATGGTCTTGTCAGGGTCATATGTTTTGATTGATACTGTTAACAATGTATTAAACTGGAAATGTTGGTATGATGTAAAAGTCAGCAAGAATGAAGCATCAGCATACTTTATACTACATTTAGCCTGGTAGTATTTTGTACTATAGTTGATCACAAGAGACTCTTGTTTCCGTGGGAAATAATTGCAGTAATTCATTACTTTATTGCTTGTAAAGTCAGTTCGAAGGAAAGGCATATGTACGATTTTTCTATATAAGTGCCTCTGGATAATAAAATTGAAACATATAACCACCTAGTATTTTTTTTTTCTTTTCCATTGGTGTCAAATGAAAAGTTTTTACAACTGTACAATTGATTGCCATAGTGATTCAGCTTTCATAATTTAAGGGGCTGATCCCAGTTAAAGTGAAAAAAATATTTTCACATTTTATCTTATCAAGCCTAAATTACAAACATTATGGAGTCCAAATTTCTGTGTGTGCATGCCTGCTGGTTTTCAGTTTTCTAACACAGGATCCAGCCAACAGAAAATCAAGTACCTACTGTAAAATAAATAGCCTTGATTTTGTTTCAAGGCCACTTTTTAAATCCAATCTAATTGCAATTCCTATTTGTTTTTTCTTCATGGTAAAACAAAGGAAGAGAAACGTACAATTTGGAAAATGTATGTTATATGGATGTGCATCAATCTAGCTGCCCTCTCCTTATTAAGAACACATTTTGCTCTAATCTTTTAAAACACAATAACTAATTTCATATATTATGGTTTGTTTCCTTTTATCTCTATGTTGCTTGACCTCAGCCATTGGACTTAGCCAATATAAAGAGTAAGTAATGACAGTAAGTAATTTACAGTGGCTTTTCTGATTACACCTATTCTACCTAGCTTTGGTTGCCAGTAAGGGATGTGACTAAAATGTTAATTTAACTCCTGGCTAAGAGTTATTGTTAAAAGGATTTTTTTAAGGAGTTGTCATTTCACATCTCACTATAGCATGGTGGTCTCTGGTTGCAACATGACAAGGCTTACATAACCATTTTTCTTCTTCACATATATCTCATATATCACTGCATTCCTTATCCATGAGAATCATTTTTTCTAAGCTATTATGACCCACATATGCGTATGTAGGCATACATAAAAGTATGTGAGTGTGTACCATAATGCATGTGTACCACATGTATGTTTGATATAGTCCTTTGGGGGGGAGGGTGTTGAACCAAGAATAACTAATGGAATTGTTTTATGTGAAAAACTTCAATAGCTTTGATGAGTTTCTATGCCTGTGATCTCTTTGATGATCCCCTTTGGTCTTTATTACCATAATGGGAGATAAAACAGACTGTAGAGGACAAGTTTACATTATAAATACTTGGCATTGAACAACACAGTGACTAAAACTTAAGTGGGGGAAAATGATCTATGTGAAATTAAATCAATGGCAGATTATGCAAGCACTTTTCAAGCATGATATACACTATTTAGGAAAGTGGAATCAAAATTCTGATAGGGCTAGAGTCCATTTTTGAATATTGTGATCAACATGCAAACAGGTTTTGATTGAAGCACTTTTATACTTGCTATTAAAAGACATTAGCACTACATATGTTTTTTTCCCCCCCAGACAACACATTCATGGCATGTTAAAGCACTCCCTGTCATTCATGTCTGTTCAAATGCTCTGTTTATTATAATGGGGCAATTTCCCACTCATTTCAAAAGCATTGCTTGGCAGATTATCCAATGGAGTTGGAAGAGCTAAGCATAAAATTCTATTGATCCTCAGTCTCGGGGAGGGAAATGAAAATGGAAAAACATTTTATTTCTCTATTCACTTTATTAGACATAGTCACTTTTGGGTTTTTTAATTGATATTTACGGGGGACCTCCAACAGTTTTCTACTCTCTATAGACTTTTATCCCTTTTAATTAATACAGAATCGTCTGATAGTCTTTTACTCAAAAGGGTTAAATCAGTCAATGTTCCCATCAGATTATAGCTAAGTAATCAGATTGCTCTTGGCTGTGATGAATAAGAATGATAGGAGTTGGGATCTAAACCCTGAAACTGCTAATAATTAAATTGGGCCTTAAAAAATCCATTTTATAGGCAACTGTAAAAATATAGACATACCACCAATTTAAACCAATGCTATTCCATGCAATATAATCACATTCCAGACATCATTATAGAAGCACATAGTGCATACGAGTACTGTCCTTTAGATTGCTCCAGTTATTTATGGGATTTTAGATTTTAGTTTCTATTGAACATTCATCACACACAAAAAGAAAAAAATCTTGGATTTCAGGAGAGGTAAGTGTTACAGCTTTTATCTGTTCAGACATTAGGGAGAGGGTTACAAGTAAAATTTAAGTCAGGTACTTCTCACTCAACTAGTAAGCAAGTGAAGGATGAAAAAAAGCAGCCCTAGATTTGTGGCAGAAGTAATTTACTGTAAGAAATGGCAATCCTACAACTTGGGTTACACATTGATGCTTTCATTCCACCTGACTTAATAGCAGGTCAGTATGTGCAAAAGTGGACCATTCTTTACTATTAACCCAGATGTCAACTCTTTTCTCCATATTTTCTCTGGCAACAATACTTCTGTTTCTGCTGTTATTAGCCATAATACCCACTCAACTTTTCAATATGATATCTGCTGTCATTTTCCAGTATACTAATTCATTCTAGGTAAAGCACCTTTCTACTGTGAGCATAAAAGAATAAATGTGCACAATCCGATATCTGAAGTGGTGTTATGCAAAAACAAGCAGGAATGCCTTAAACTTCTGGAACATTCTATCATTGCTAGCTATCCTTGTGAGAAAAAGATTCTAGAAATAATGGTTTCTTTCCCCCTCAAAACTTCACCATGTCTGTTTTTAGTGGAATACAATTTTTGCTTTTTGTTGATTAAAGCTGTTGATTTTTGTTGATTAAAGCTGCTTTTCTACCCCCATCACTGGAGCTTAAAAACAGGAAATGCTAGATGAATGCCTACTTTTAAACATACTGTGGAGATGTAGAAAGAAGATAATTGAGAAATTGCACAATTTGCCATTTCAAAAAGGTTCTCTTGTTTAAAGCTTTCAACAGAACTAGTCAATTTGTTTTAAGTTTTAATGAATTTAAGGATTTTTTTTCTCTCCGTGGGATCCAGCTTCTCCAGCAAATGAAGGCAGGATAATCTTTACTAATAATCCTAGGAATGTTAATGTATCCTAGTTATTTCCATAAAAAAGTTTATATTATAGATATAATAAAACCTCTAGTATTAGCCACAGAATTTGTGGAAATTCAGGTAAGCACACATCTCTTCTAAATAAGTAAAAGTTTCATTTATGAAATCTAATAATTCATATTCTAATTTTACTTATGTGAAAGATGATTTTAATATGTGTAAATATACAAAGGATTGAAAAAAATTTGAAAATTAAGAAACACGATTCCCATGAATTACATGTGTCCATAGTGTTAATGTCTTCATATATATGTCACCTTTTTATGAATAGTTAATATGGTTTGATGATGCCAAATTCCAATCATGTGCAAATACTTCTATGTTTTGGTATATGAGGATCAAATAAATATTTTTAAGCACTACACTGCAAAAAACCCTGAGATGACAGAGTAGAGGAATATGCATATGTAAACCATAGATAATGTAATGCCACCTTCATAACATAAATCAAGGTCATTGGTGCTTTATGAGTGATGCTCATAGATGGTGTCAATATAAAACCCAAATCCAATCACTTTGAAATGATTGTGATTACATATAATAGATGAATCTTTTAGGTTTCATAATTCTAACATAAAATCTGAGAGTTGCATTCCTGAGAATCCTGTTCTATTTAATGAGCTAATAATGTGAGGACTATTCTTAAATATTTCTTTTATTTTCAGGTCTGACAATGTCTAGCATCTGAAAAGGTTGCCAGTCCCTGCATCAAAAAATTGTACACATCTCTTCCTTAAACAATTATAAAACCTATGTTGACATAGATGTATAATATGGATCAAGATAGGAACTAGTGTGACATTCAAAAGCGCTGTATGAGAATTGACACCATGCAACCCAAAGCAGAGAAACAATGTGTACTCTGATTCTAGCCTTCCTAAGAGCTACTGTTGATCACAAGCACTCTGGCTTTAAATAATAAAATCTTGCTGTGCATACATGTGTCAGCACACTTAAGAATTACTATCAGTTTCAGCTAGCTCATTTTTTGTTGTTGTTTTGCTGTTGTTTACAGTGTAAGAACAATTGCTCCAAGGTACCACAATATTTTTTTAATAAAAACACTCTTTGACATCAAAATGAAGAGTAATAGACATAGCAGTAAAACTGTTAAATATCACAAGTTTATAATTGCTATATTTTAAAAAACAACAACCAAAAGATACCAAATGAGGCATTTAAGGAATACAGAATAAATGATTAGAAAACTTTGTACATGAACTTCAAGAGAAGCCAATTTTAACATCCATATTGTCATGTCTGTCGGTAAGGAGACCAGGAGGTGGTGACTAGGTTTCAGCTCTTTATTGGGTCCCCGTAACCAATCTGGCTCCCAGGGAAAAACAGTGGCTTTTTATTCTCAAGCCGCAGCGGCCGCAGCCAATGGCACCACTTTGAATCTCCCGCGATTTGTATCCACCAATCGCGGGAGATTCTTAGCAGGCCAATCAGCGCGGCTCGCTAAACCAATCAGATCGCCCCGCGCTTTGGCCAATCAAAGCGTGGGGTTTCAAGAATGTTAATGAATGTACAGAACACCCCTCCCCTCTTGGTTTGGTCCTACGTAACATAGTCCCATAGGTAGGCGGGGCTCCGTACTTGCCTACTGGACCTGCGCAGGTCAGTCGTGGGTTGGTTCCCGGCCGGTTCGGTTGGGTTCTCAGTGTCTCTCGGACTCGTTGGTGGAACTGCCTGGTATGTCTTGCTGGGCCACTTGTCACAGCTCCCTCCCGGTCTACCCAGGCTGGTTGAGCTGCAGTTTTCGCCGCTCCCGTCTGGTCTTTCCAGGCTGGTTGAGCTGGCCTGGCTGCTTCTTCCTGGTAAGGTTCCGAGCTGGCTGCTTGCTGGTGAGTATGGCTGGTTCCTTTCTTCTGGGTTTTGGTCCCCAGGGTATTCCCTCCCCTCTTGGTTTGTGTTAAGGGGATTGGTTATGTCTGGTTGCGTGTCGGTTGTGTTTCTTGTGGCTGTCCTCAATCTTAATTGATCGATGTGGCGTTTCCATGCTCGTCCGTCGGTTGTTTGTAGCCGGTACGAGCGGGGACCTGTCAGTTGGGTTATGGTTGCTGGTACCCATAGTGGGTCTCCGGTTAGGTTCTTTGCGTAGACGGTGTCGCCTGGTGCAAATGATCGGTGCTTGCTGGAGGAGTTTGGGAGTTTTTCCGGGTTGTATGTGGGGTGCAGTCTATCGAGTGGGGACCTTATTTTCCTCCCCATTAGTAGCTCTGCCGGGCTTTTGTTTGTTGTCGTGTTTGGGGTTATGTATTGTATGAAAAGCATTTTATTTATTTTGTCTTAGATCTCCCCGTGGTCTATTTTCTGGATGGTTTTTTTCAATAAATTGAACCATCCATTCCGCCCTTCCATTTGCTGCCAGATGCGCCGGGGCTGTTAGTGCGTGTCATATGCCCCGTTCTGCTAGGAATTTTGCAAATTCCAGCGAGGTGAATTGGGGCCTGTTGTCCGACACGATGACATCTGGGAGGCCATGTGTTGCAAAGAGTTTGCAAAGTTCCTTGGTCATGGCCTCTGTGGTGGTGGATTTCATGTTGCTTACCTCCAACCAGTTGGAGTAAGTGTCTACGGTTATTAGGAATGTATGTCCCTTTGTGGGCCCAGTGAAGTCTATGTGGATCCTAGACCAAGGTCCCCTGGGAGTTTCCCATTCTAGGATCGGTGCTGTGGGAGGGCTTGGTCTGGTTTCTTGGCAGCGTTGACACCTTGCCATCCAAGCCTCGATTTATTTATCCATCCCTGGCCACCAAGCGTAACTCCTGGCCAGGGCTTTTGTTCTAACTATGCCCGGGTGCCCCTTGTGTAACAACCCCAATACCTTCCCTTGCAGTTTTTCCAGGATAACCACCCTATCCCCCCACAGTACACACCCTTTTTGTAGCGAGAGTTCTGTTTGCTGGTTCTGGAATGTTTTGAATGTCTCATCGTTGTCCTTTTCCGGCCACCCTTTCTCTACCCAATGTAACACCCGCGCCAGACGTTTGTCTTTATTAGTTTCTCAGGCAATGTCTGATGCGGTTATGGGTAGATCGGGTAGAGTCTCTATACTGAGGGTGGTCGTCGTGGGTGCTGGGTCGGTGTCTAGCTCGGGTAGCGGTGAGTGGCTCAAAGCATCTGCATGTGTGATCGTCTTACCGGGTCGGTGTGTGAGCCGGTAGCTGTAGGCGGCAAGGAATTCGGACCACCTTGTCATTCTAGGAGATAGTTCCCTGCGAGGATTCCCAGCAGCGGCTTGTGGTCGGTGATAATGGTGAACGTCCGGCCGTAGAGGTACTCGTGGAACCTCTTCACTGCGGCGATGATAGCCAGGGCCTCTTTGTCCAGCTGACTGTAGTTTCTTTCTGGTTTGGTGAGGGTCCTTGAAAAGAAGGCGATGGGTGCTTCTTTTCCGTCGGGTAGAGTGTGGCTGAGGACAGCGCCGACGCCGAAAGGTGATGCGTCGCATGTGACGGCTAGTGGTAGGGTCTCGTTGTATTGGATGAGGACGGCATCCGAAGTGAGCAGGTCCTTGGTTTTCCTGAAGGCAGCTTCCTCGCGTTTCCCCCAAGTCCAGGTAGCTGCCTTGTCCAAGAGCCTATGCAAAGGCTCCACTGCGGTCGCCTTTTGGGGCAGGAAAACATTGTAAAAATTAAGCAGTCCCAGAAACGCCTGCAGTTCCGTTTTAGTCCTGGGTGTGGGGGCTTCTTTAAAGGCTTTAATTTTGGTTTCGGTTGGGTGGATGCCATGCCGGTCTAGGAGGTACCCAAGGAACTCGACCCGCTCTGTGTAAAGTTGGCACTTTTCCCTCTTCACCTTTAGCCCGGTTTCCTTGAATTTCATTAGCACCTCCCTTAGTCAACCCTCTAGTTCTGGCTGGTTGGCTGCCGATACCAGCACATCGTCGAAATAGGGCACCACCCCCTTGATGCCTTGTAAGAGCCTCTCCATGAGGCTTTGGAAAATTCCAGGCTGACTCCGAACTGGAGTCGGTTACATCGGAAAGCTCCCCGGTGGGTGACTATGGTTTGCGCCTCCGCGGTTTCTTCGTCGACTGGCAGCTGCTGGTATGCTTGGGCCAGGTCGAGTTTCGCGAAAACCTTGCCTCCCCCCAGTGAGTGTAGAAGATGCTGCACTACTGGGACGGGGTAGGCGCTTTGTTGCAAGGCGCAGTTTAGGGTGGCCTTATAGACCCCGCCCTCGGTACTTGCCTAGGGTGCCGTCGAACACTTCCTGGAAGTCCCGTGCCAGTTGTTGCTCCCAATCGGTCTCGGCAATGTGGTTGATGCCCGTGACTTCAATGCCGAGCGGTGCGAACCATTGCAGTCCCAAAAGGCTGGATCGGTTTCGGTCCACGATTGTTAGGGGAAGCTTTGCAGTGCGTCCCTTAAATGTTACTCTGAATTGTCCGGTTCCGACTACCGGGATGCGGTTTCCCTGGTAGTCTTTAATGATTAGTCTCTGGTTCTCCAGCCCCTTCTTTTGGATGGTAGGCACCAAACGCTTGATTTCTTGCCAGGTGACCATGGAGAGGTAGGACCCAGAGTCCACCTCCATCTTGCATGGCTCGCCTTCGATGCCTACCTCCACGTCGAATTTTCGAGCATCAGTCGTTGATGCGTGGCCGATGATGACCGTCTGGTGGGTTTCCTCCTTCCGCCGGGTCTCGCCACCTCGTCGGGCTTGCCCGCTTTGGTCCCAATGGCTGTCAGCTGGGCGATCTCTGGTTCTGGGGGGTGTTCTGTCCCGTCTCCGCTGGCTGTGGTCCCGCTGTCTGGGGCTGCAGGCTTTCCTTAATCGGCATACGCGGGCAATGTGACCCTTTTTGTCACAGTGCCGGCAGACTGCATCGAAGAACCGGCACTCGGATCTAGGGTGGTCGCCTCCTCAACCGGCACACGCAGTCCCCGACTTATGACCCCGCCGACTGCGCTGTTCGCGTCCTGCCTGGAGCTGGTGGATTTCCTCCTCCTCGCCCAAAGTGTTGGCGGCGGAGTGGAATTCGCCATGGTGGGTGGTAGTTTCGCGATGACTTGCTTCCGGTTGGGCCTCGGTCGCCCGTCCAGGGTTGTTGTTCGCGGTGTGGTCCCCGGCGTCTGGTCTCTGCATGAGGTTTGCTGACTGCCTGGTGGCATCGGCTGCAGTGGCTTCAGCGATGGCATCTGCGAGGGCGATGTTGCCTTGGGCCATCAGCCAACTCTGTAGGACTGGGTCCCAAAGCCCGAGCACGACTTGGTCCCGTAGGGCCTCGTCCATGTCAGAGAACCCGCATAGTCCTCCTAGGTTCCGCAGCTCCGCAACAATGTCGCTGAGGCTTTCACCCGACCTCTGGTCCCACCGATAAAACTCGTGCCGTCTGATGAGGGTGGGCACGGCGGGAGCGTAGTGTTTTCGGAGTAAAGGTTTGAGGTCGGCCCAGTCCATCCCGGTGACGTCAGCGGGTTTCGCTAGGGCTTTCGCCATCTTGAATACTGCGGGCCCGCAGTGTGTCAGGAAGACGGCTCGTTTCTTCGGCCCGGTGGCATCCTTCATGTCGCTGCATTCGAGGAACATGCAGAATCTGTCCGTGTAGGATTCCCAGTCCTCGCTAGTGGGGTTGAAGGGCGCGGGCAGAGCGATGCTGGCCATCTCGTCGGTCTTGCTTCCATCGGACACGTGCTTGCTGGGGTTCAGAATCGGGATCCCACCTTCATCGCCAGTGTCGTGTCCGTTGGTAAGGAGACCAGGAGGCGGTGACTTGGTTTCAGCTCTTTATTGGGTCCCCGTAACCGATCTGGCTCCCAGGGAAAAACAGCGGCTTTTTATTCTCAAGCCGCGGCGGCCGCAGCCAATGGCACCACTTTGAATCTCCCGCGATTCGTATCCACCAATCGCGGGAGATTCTTAGCAGGCCAATCAGCGTGGCTCGCTAAAACAATCAGATTGCCCCGCACTTTGGCCAATCAAAGCGCGGGTTTTCAAGAATGTTAATGAATGTACAGAACACATATGTCATATTTCTAGATTTAATTTCAGTTAATACAATTGAAATGTTTTGGGATGCATTTGATACCTATATGTGTTTAGAAGGAAGAAGTTGTATTCAGCCAATGATTGGTGTGTAGTTCTAAATACAATACTAATTCATGATAATGCCATATTAGTCATTTGAAAGAGGTGCTTTATAGAATGCAGGAATTATTCAAACATTAATTGCCTTATTTTAGGTTCTTGTGGCACATTCAAAAGCCACTCCATAAATGTGCAAAGAGAATATGAAGCATCAGCCACTTTTCCACTGAAAGAAATACTTCGTATATACTTATTTGCATTTCAAAGCATTTCTCTGAAGAATTTGCAAACCTTCAGTTTATATGATACTGTCATGTAATACAGTAACTCACTGTGACTCACAGGATTTGTATACTGTAATTCAAAAGAATTATGTACAAATCATTTAGAAATGAATAGAAGGACAGCAGAAAACTACTTTACAGCTCAATACTGTAAGACTGGAAGAATGTTCATACTCCACCTATTATTCAGGGAACCAAAGATCCTATACCTCTATATATGGAAAAGAATTCTATTGCTGAAAGATTCATTTGGGGAAGCATATATCATGTTTTTATATACATTAAAAAAATAGACTTACTTTGTATATAAAAAGAAGAAAAATCCAAAAAAATGTGTAACAGTCAGATATGAGATACACCAGACAAATATATAATTTATTATTTAGACGATGGAATCTACTGTCTTATCAAGTATCTATCAAGATGTCTACTGTAGGAAAACAATACAGCACTTGATTCTATGAAAATTTCCCAGCTATATGTTAATATATATGTAGTAAAATTAATCCATTTATACAATTCATATGTATGCTTCCAGTGCATTACAAAATCCTTGTTATTTGTTTAAAGCCCTCATGGCAAAGAACCTGATTACTTGATGGGCTGCCTGTTGCCCGTGATATCTGTCTGGCTGATTCAATCCTACAGGTTTGACACATTCCAAGTTCCTTGGCTGGACCAAGTTATCTACTGAAACACTAGAAGCCCATCTTCACTGTAGCAGAGAGCTTCCAGAGCCCCAGGAGGGCAAAAACCAACACCACCCATTGTGGTGCAGGAGGCCGACTAGGCCACACCCACCATGGCCATGCTATGGGCAGAGAACCCTTTGCTAAAAATTTTGAAGCCCATCCCTTCTATCCTTACAAATCACCCTTGCTTCCTTCATTCCATACACTGATTCATACAGTCCTTTTTGTTTTCCCCTTTTTGCCACATCAACTCCATTTTAACATTTCTCAATCAATTTTTCCAAGGTTTGACTTCCAATTTCTGATTGATACTCCAAAAGGTGTATTAGATATAATATTCCTCTAAATGGATAAATAATGAATAACAGTTCTTAAGTGGCTTGATAGCATGAGATCTGAATGTTTCCCACAGCACTGCTGGCTCCCAGAAGACAATAAGGACAATATTCCACTGCCATCCCTCCCT
This sequence comes from Hydrophis major, assembly GCA_033807585.1. Lineage (NCBI taxonomy): Eukaryota > Metazoa > Chordata > Lepidosauria > Squamata > Elapidae > Hydrophis > Hydrophis major. Next base: position 155,915,773 of record CM066330.1, read on the forward strand.
CCCTCCAATTATTGCACAATAATGATTCTTAGAAGCATATCATTTTTGCAATGATGATGATGATCCAAATATTGTTGAAGTACAACTCTTTAGCCTCCTTCGCAATTCACCAAATTATCAGGGATCCTGGTAAAAATAACAGTTTATCACATGATTTTTAAAAGCAGAAAATCCTTATTCTTGTTCTATTCCCAAAAATTTTCTCACCAGAAGGGATTGTGGGTCTGTGTTACTTTTGTCAGAAAGTGGAAAAAGGATAGTCTTCTCAAGCTTCAACACCCACAATCCTCAGAAATGGCCAGAAATTTTATGAAACTGTTAGGAGGGGCCCCCGTTAAGGAAAGGTTGCTCTGAAATTGACATCCTCTATATTTCCAAATCCAATATCTAAGGAAAACAGTGTGAGTTCTACATCCTTGAAGGAGCTGTGGCTAACACCAGTGGTGGGATTCAAAAAAATTTACTACTGGTTCTGTGGGAATGGTTTGGTGGGCATGGCAGAGTAAAATCCCCATTCCCTCCCCACTCCTGGGGAAGGTTACTGCAAAATCCCATTCCTCCCCCACCTCACTAACTGGCTTTCCAGCTCCATTCTCCTGTGCGGGGCAACGAAAGAAGACCCAGCCGATCAGCTGGGACCCAGGAGGCAGCGAATAGATGGTGGTGGAGCTAGTCAAAGGTGGTATTTGCCAGTTCTCCAAACTACTCAAAATTTCCGTGACCGGTTCTCCAGAACTGGTTAGAACCTGCTGAATACCACCTCTGGCTAATACTGAGGGACCTATAGTTCATTAGCATTTTAATTTTTTCTTCCAATTGTTGTTACACATTTTAAAATACATTGAATGGAATATACAAATATAATGAAATTCAATAACAGTCTGCAAGATTTTAAAGTGGAAAGGAAGGACTGAAGGGGGAAAAAATCTTTCAAAAGCATCAGTTGACATTAAGTTTCATTTTTAATGGGGAGAGATGTGCATAATTGTATAAGAATTATTGCTGCAAATTATTGCTGCATTCCAAATATTGCTGTAGTGTACTAGTTTATCTGTAGTAGTCTATCTGTAACATTAGTGTGAAGAATTGATACAACACTTTTCTTTCATTCCAGTTTGGGGAAAAAAAACATGCCCTGGTAAATTTCCAAAAACATATGCTATCATCAAACATAAGACAGTCTGGACTGCTGGAAGTTACAGGAAAGACCAAATATGGGTAGCCCATTCTGAAATTATGCAATCAATGATTAGTCCCCTCAAATGTGATTTGTTTCATTGTCAAAAATAGTAATTTAGGATCTTTATTTATTGTGCTAGACTGGAGTGGATAGACTGTAGATGAAAGCATGTAATGGAATGTATGATGCTGCCTAAGAAACAATCTGACAAGAGAAAGGAGCCACCAAAATCTTAATTATCTAAGGAAGAAACTTAGGAAAGATCCACCCTAATTCATCAAATGATTAAAAATGGCAGTGCAAAGTTTGTAACTTCAGATTTAAAACATTGAAATCAGCCCCCTCAAAACAAACCAGACAGGAAATACAACCAGACAACTAAATCTACTTTATTGTAAGGCTACATTAACAGAATTTTGCAAGTCTGAAAGTATGAAGTTTCTACCTGAAACCATCTGATAAATTTGGGTGAATCCTTCCTACATTTCTTTCTCTGATCTTTAAATCCTTGGGCTCCTCTTTCCCTTGACTTATTTCCTAGCAGCATCTTTTCCCCCAAAGTCATCCACACATTACAAAATTAAAACAAGAGAACAGAGCATGCTGTATGAAAAAACAAATCAGTAAAATTGTATTTGGTTTTGGGGGGAAATTGTGTGCTTTTGAGATAAATGTGTGCAACAGATGTGCTACATAGTAAAGAAAGTATTAAATATGACACTGGATACAAAATTAGTTTCCTAGGAATCTTTCTTTTAATATATTTTTAGGAAAATGAACCATTTATTTCGGTGTCTTATGTAACATGCTTGGTGCTGTTGTGTATGCAATATGATTAATAAAGTGTGAGCTTGGAGTAAGTGCAGGGTTCTGACCCTGCACTTCTGATTGGCTGTTAAGCGGCCGGACCAGATTTGCCCCGTTCTGGGGAATCCGATTGGCCCTTAACAGAGAGTTCTTATTGGTTATAAGAGCTAGCGTTCCTAGCTCGTTATTGGTTAAACGTTACAGGGTTTGCCTATATAAGGCGGGTTTTACTGCTGTTAAATGGAGTAAGTCACGATGAAAATAAAGAGCTGAAGTTCACTGTTCAGAGGCTTGTCTCCATTCTTTCTCGCCCATGCTCAAAACTTAACACTGGCGAAGAAGGTGGGATATGGAGACGTCTGAACCGACAGAACCAAGAAGAAACACCGAGCACGTGACAGATGACGCCAACAACGGAACGATGTCCGGCGGCATCGTACCACCCGCTCCGTTCGATCCAACACAAGAGGACTGGGAGTCCTACATGGATCGCTTCCAAATGTTCTTAGAAACCAACAACTTAAAGGACGCCACACCAGGAAAGAAACGGACGGTGTTCCTAATGCATTGCGGTCCAACCGTATTTAAGATGGCTAAAGCACTAGCCAAACCCCGAGAAGTGAAGGCCATGGATTGGGACGACCTTGAACCTATCCTGCGAGACCACTACGCTCCGACTGTGCCTACGCTCGTGAGACGCCACGAGTTTTATCAAAGAAGCCAGCGAAAAGGAGAAAGTGTGGCCGACTTCATAGCAGACCTCCAAAATTTGGGAGGCCTCTGCGGATTCACCGATCTAGAAGAAGCACTAAGAGATCGCATAGTTCTGGTATCAGATGCGCCGGGCGTCCAAAGCAAGCTGATGGCGAAAGGCGACATCAGCCTTGCCGACGCCATCGCCGATGTTATCGCAGTGGAAGCAACCAAGAAGTCGGCTGCACAACTACGCTGAAACCGCACTCCGGTACCACCACCGGCTAGCGAAATCTCACCTAGTTCAGAAGGGCAGTTTGCGACAACGCACCACGAGGACCTCTCTTCGTCGTCAGACAGCGACGAAGAAGGGGTCCATCGACTGCGGTCCGACTGGGACCCTCACCCGAAGCCCTTACGCCCGTGCGCTGGCTGTGGAGCCAACCATGCCAGGTCCGAATGCAAATTCTGCGATGCATTCTGCCATGATGCGGGAAACGAGGCCACATCAGATGGGTCTGCCGCAGCTTGCCAGGACCCAGCCAGGCCTCAAAAGGGGCTAACTATTGCCAATCGACAGGAAACCGTCCTGTAAGGTGAGCGCCAGTAAATCACTCCTACAGAAATCGAGCTTTGCAGAGAGAAGAGGCTCACCATACTATCACTATCGGTCACGCCTCAGCCTTGGACACTAAGAAAATCCAAGTCATGGAAGCCATCGAGAACCAGCCTTGCCACATGGAGGTCGACTCGGGATTGTCTCTCTCGATGGTGTCTTGGAAGACACTCAAGCAACTCATCCCCACAATTCAACGCCAAGATCTCCGTTTCCAACACCTCATCCTCAAGGACTACCAGGGGAATCGAATCCCCGTCATCGGGTCCTGCCGAGTCCGAGTCTCCTTCAAGAAGCACACAGCGTTCTTACCTTTAACGGTCATTGAAAGAGATAGGCCTAGCCTACTGGGCCTCCAATGGTTCGCGCCACTCGGCATTGAAGTGGCCGGCGTAAACTGAGTCAGTGGCTGTGACTGGGAGGAAGACCTTATCTCTGAGTTCAGGGACATCTTCGCGGACAGCTTAGGTGAGTACAAGGGGACCCCGATCTCATTCAGCCTAGATCCAAAAGTAGCTTCCATTCGCTTGAAGCCCTGTCGAGTTCCGTTTGCCTTAAAATCAAAAATCGACGAACAACTCGACAAACTGATAGCTCAGGGGGTGTTGGAGCCCATCAATCACTCCCCGTGGGAAACCCCTATTGTAACACCCATTAAGCCAGATGGGTCAATCCGAATTTGTGGGGACTACCGGGCCACCTTGAACCATGCCCTGCAGCAGAACGCGTATCCAGTTCCGGTGGTGCAGCACCTCCTCCATTCCCTGGGGGGTGGGAAAGTTTTCACTAAATTGGATTTAGCTCAGGCATATCAGCAATTACCAGTAGATGAAAAAACGGCACAGGCCCAAACTATTGTGATGCACCGAGGTGCCTTTAAATGTACCCGGCTGCAATTCGGAGTTAGTGTAGCCCTGGGGATCTTTCAGAGCCTTATGGAAAGGTTATTGCAAGGAATTAAGGGCGTGGTCCCCTATTTTGACGATGTATTAATTGCAGCCCCTACAAAAAAAATCTTACAGGACCGGTTAAAATTAGTCCTAAAAAAATTCCAAGAAGCCGATCTGAAGGTTAAAAAAAACAAATGTAAATTGTGTACTGACAGTGTTGACTTTTTAGGGTAGCCGATTGATAGCCAGGGCATTCACCCTACCTAAGTAAATTAAAAGCGATCAAAAACACTCCCAGGCCACGAAATAAGGCCGATCTCCAGGCATTCCTAGGCCTCATCAATTTTTATAACGTATTTTTACTGCACAAAGCAACTGTCACTGAACCATTACACCGATTGTTAGATAAAAAAGCAATTTGGTTATGGGGTTACCGTAAAGAATAGGCGTTCCGAAATGTAAAAAACTGCTCACTTCTGACTCTGTACTCATGCAGTATAACGAGACTTTGTTGTTAGTTATAACCTGTGATGCATCGCCTTTCGGGGTGGGCGCCATTTTGAGCCACGTACTGCCTAATGGGAATGAAGCCCCTGTTGCATATTTTTCAAAGACTCTTTCAAAAACAGAGCAGAACTATGGACAAATTGATAAAGAAGCCCTCACAATCATCTCAGCTGTGAAAAGATTTCACGAATACGTGTATGGCAGGGTTTTTACTATTGTGACTGACCACAAACCTTTGTTAGGGATAATCGCTGGAGATAAGCCGACTCCCTACATATTATCCCCTACGATGACCCGATGGTCAGAATTCTTAGCTGCTTATAACTATCAGTTGCAATACCGCCCGGGGAAGGCCATTCCCCACGCGGACGCATTGAGCCGAGCACCGCTTCCAGAGACTCTCGACAATCCGGCACCAACGGTAACCACGTTGCAAATCGAGGCACTCAACTCGCCGCCACTGACCGCCCGAGATATCACGAGAGAAACCAAACGTGACCACACCCTAGCATGAGTCCTAGGCTGGGTAGAATGTGGATGGCCATTGGACCAATTATCAGATGACTTCACACCATTCAAGTCTCGACAGACCGAGCTCTTCTCCCAGAAAGGCTGTGTCATCTGGGGCGATAGAGTCGTTATCCCAGAACGGCTCCGAAAAGCACTGCTGAGAACTTTGCACGATGGCCACCCTGGCATCGTGCAAATGAAAGCCCTTGCACGAAGCTACGCATGGTGGCCGGGCATTGACAAGCAAATCGAACAGTGGGTTAAAGCTTGTCCCAAATGCCAAGAAGTCAGCAACTCCCCACCAAAAGCCATGCCTACTGAATGCGAGACACCACGTGGACCCTGGTCCCGAATTCACCTGGACTTCGCGGGGCCAACCAAAGGCCACACCTTCCTGATTACCATCGACGCCTACTCGAATTGGCTCAAAATCCATCGTATGACGACTACGACCTCCGAGGCAGTTATCAAGATTTTAAACAGACTCTTTGCAACCCACGGATTACCAGACGTCCTGGTGTCCGATAACGGCCCACAATTTACTGCACTAGCGTTCGAGCAGTACCTCGCTGACCGCGGCATCCGCCATGCGCTCACCTCGCCTGTGCAACCTGCGACCAATGGCCGAGCAGAACGGATGGTCCAATTTGTGAAGAAAACCTTGCAAAAGGTAGACTACGACAACATTGACGACAAGGTCAATCAAATCCTCTTCTTGCAACACATCACCCCACATAGCGTCACCAACAAAACTCCCGCTGAACTGCTAATGGGACGAAAGCTCCGCTCCCACCTCAACCGGTTGCACCCTGCTTATGAACCGGAGAAACCACTAGGATCCAGCGGCCGCTGTCGCACCTTCCAGGTAGGAGACCTGGTTTATGCAAAAAACCTATCGGGCAACCCGTTGTGGGTGGAAGCGACAGTAGTACGTGTAACCGGCCCCAGATCCTACCTTGTGCAATGCCTTGACGATAAACTTTGGAAACGGCATATTGACCAATTACGGTCGCGGCTTGCAGCGGCCAGCCCGCAACTCCCCTATGACCAAACTGAAGGGGGGGGAGGTACGGAAGAAGATGAAGTCCTAGGAAACCCATTCGAAGGAAACGACGATTTACTAGAAACTCAGGAAGCGGAGCCGGAGAGAGAAACATTTGCACCTCAGGGAATTGCGGAAAAAGTGGGCAACGACGTAGAAGTGAACTCTGAACCAGAGGCAGCCCCACTGCCAAACAATGATCTACCTCAGCAGGATTGCAACCAGGCGATACAACGAAAATCAAAGAGACTAAAAAGACAACCATCCTATTTAAGGGACTATGTAACTGCACCCTGAACTAAGAAGCCAGGGGGAAGGGGTGTTGTGTATGCAATATGATTAATAAAGTGTGAGCTTGGAGTAAGTGCAGGGTTCTGGCCCTGCACTTCTGATTGGCTGTTAAGCGGCCGGACCGGATTGGCCCGTTCCGGGGAATCCGATTGGCCCTTAACAGAGAGTTCTTATTGGTTATAAGAGCTAGCGTTCCTAGCTCATTATTGGTTAAACGTTACAAGGTTTGCCTATATAAGGCGGGTTTTACTGCTGTTAAATGGAGTAAGTCACGATGTAAATAAAGAGCTGAAGTTCACTGTTCAGAGGCTTGTCTCCATTCTTTCTCGCCCATGCTCAAAACTTAACAGGTGTGGAGTAAAATTAATAAAACATTTGAGGTAAAATGAATAAAAATCAGCTGGATGATGTAATGCAAGAGAGAATACAGTTCCTCAAGATGTGATAAATGAATCACTTGTGGTTTTAAACATTGTGCAAAAGTACACATAAAGTGAAGAAAGGACATTCTTACTAGCACTTTCACATCAACATTTTACTGATGCATTTACCTTATTAATGGAATTCTACAAGGTGGTCTTGGCTTGTAACATCTTTTCCTGTATTTTTCTTAGTTTTTGTTTTTTTTTAATAAGGGGTAGAGAAGAAAAGTTGGAATGGCTCCCCGATTCCTTTTGTTTAAGATAGTTCTCGATTTAAAACCAAAATTGACACTGGCAATTCTGCTTGTAAGTCATGAAGATCATAAAGCAGGTCATCCCACAACCGACCTGATACTATGACCTTTTTTGTAATGGCTGATAAGCAAATCCTTTGGGTAGGTTTTTTTTTTTTTGGGGGGGGGGGGGAGGAGGTTTGGAAGCAAAAAAAAAATGGAAGCAAACATTGGTTTTTATCAAAAACATTGTTAAGCTGTAATCACACGATCGTAAATGCTGCAAACAGTTGTAAATACAGGTCAGTTTTCAAGCACCTAATAATGACCGATGACCCTGGGGGGAGCAGCTGTCAGAATTTTGGATAGATTCCAATGGGTCCTAAATTACATTCTGGGGATCCATTGTAACTTCCAATAGTTGCTAAGTGACCAGTTGTAAGTTGAGAAATACCTGTAATTAAATCCTAAACCTCACAGCCTTGATACAGTACTGAAACGAATGATTGCCTAAATAATTTCCAAAGTATTTATTTTTAGAATAGCTAAATAAAAGCCTTCCTTCTCAGTGGGGGAAATATGAAGTTTTAAAATTTGATAAATAAATAAAAATTTCTTAATATCCATGGACACACTTTTGTAGCCTGGATCACTTCTTTCTTAGAAAAGGTATTCATGCACTACTGACAGTTTTAGTCCTCTAAACCAGATAGGAAAGGTTGTTCATAAATAACAACAAAACCTAGAATTTCCATCTCAGTATGTGAATTGGAACACATGGAAATTACTACTGCCAAGAAAGAGAGGGATATAAACTGGAATGAGAAAAGATATGGGAAAAAGAGGGGGAGGAGAGGCAGTAAGAAACAGGTGCAGGAAATAAAGAAATACGGAAATAGTAAAATGATGAAAAGAAATTGGTCTTTTAGATATAATGGCTGATGAATTAAAAAGGGGATTCTGCAGGGTGACAAGGGGTAACAATAATATATTTGCAATTAAAAAATACTTTAAAAATAGGGTAATATAGATTATTAAAGGAGGGATAGATACTGATAACTCTTATTAGATGAATATACATTTTTATTTTTTATCTTTAAAAGAAAAGTTAAGGTCTATTGAAGAAATTGTAATAATTGAAATGAATGTGAAAACTGATGTCAATATCAGTAACAGGAATTAAATAGTCAACTTTTCTCTTTTACTTTTTTGAAATTAGAAATAAAATTAAGAGGGGAAAATACATTGTGGAATTCAAATGAAAAGATGTAATGATTATTATTGTAACTACTTAAAAATAAAGGGTTATTGGGAATTAAGATGAAGGAATAAAGATATATTTGAACCACTGGGGTATCACACTCAAAGCAGTAAAAGGGGGGAAATCTATGCTTGTTTCTTTTTCTCTTGTGTTAAAACTTGTATTAATCTAGAATTTATAGAAAGAATGTGTGATGAAAAGAAAATATGACAGATTAAAGAACTATTTAAATTAATACAGACTATTAAAAGGAAGGAGAGACATTGGTAACATTTTTTATTAGGTAAACATACTGTATATTGTTATTTTTATTCTTAAAATAAATATGAAAGGATTATATTTGAAATAATTGAAATGAAATGAAAGGATGTTTGGATTGATATTAATGTAAGAGATTAGGATTAATTTGCTTGTTTTTCTCTTTTCTGAAAGTTTGGAATGGAAAAGGTAATAATAGAATTAAGTATGCATATATGAATGTATAACTATTGTCATATTTGTATGTAAAAGTGATGATCCGGAAATATGTTGTCCACTAAAAAGAGCTATTTGTTTTTATGTGAAAAATTGAATAAAACTTGTTTTTTTTTTAAAAAAGAAACTACTACTGTTAAAGACTAGGGAACTGTCCGTAGAGTGGCATAGAGAACTTATTATATTGAATGTTTTACGTGAGGAATGTTATCTAGATGAAAGGATTAGAATAAACTTTGTATTCACGTCACATGTGCAACTTCATAAGCTTTTTATTCAAAATAGTCACAAGAACCATTCTATGTTAAGCTCCTAATTACATTCCTGACATACCTTTTGGCAGCCTGGACTTGTTCACTGACCTTGTTATAATGTATGATACCACTGTAGTTGACCTCCCTTGTTTCTAAATAGGAGGTAATGTTTATAAATGTGTACAATTATAATTACTTATTTGTACCACCCTAGCATTATATACATATACTTCTCCACTTGCTAAAAAACAACAATCCCACAACATAGTTATAATATTTACTATATAAAGAACTCTATACAACACAGAACACACATAGGAATTATAGGAGTATATTCTACATTTCAAATAGAGAATGTTCTATGAATTTTATAAATCATCAGTAGAGGAAACCATTCTATGTTCTATGAATTTTATAAATCATCAGTAGAGGAAACCATGGTTGTCATATGTTTCTGTCAGATGGTGGAGCTAAGACTTGAGTTACTAATGAGTTCATGTTGGCACACTTGAAATGTATTTCTGCAAATAACTGTATGTATTTTACAGTACAGAAAGGAACAGAAGCACAAACAATACATGTGTTAAAAGGAATCCTAATTATGGTACTTGATGAGAAAATATATTTCTTCTCTAATTCCTCAATTAATGTTGTGGTTTGCTGTCAACTTGACAAGCTTTAAAATGTACAATGACAAGCCCATTTTTAGCCAGCACTGACAAAACATTTGATAATAAAAACCACCAAATGCCCAAAATCAAAAAACGTACTTCTGTAGTCCCCATTTACCTTTATTATTATTATATTAAATAAATTAATGCAATATATACAAATATATTTACATTCATTAAAATCATAAATATGTTATTATAGTACCACAAAGAGCCTCAATTCACACCACATGTATTTCCAGTTATACAGAATTATTAAAAAGTTAAGATTTCTTTCTGTCCAGCAGCTAATGACTAATACATATTTAAAGTGCTAAGTTCTGGCAATGGCAGCCAACAACAGGTTGGCCAGCGGAAATAGCTGACACAGTTTTTATTAAAATGGAATAATTATTTAAGAGTCGTTACCAGATATCTGCCCAACAAAGGCATTTCTGAACTGCTTGCCTGGTCAATTGTCAATTTCAGCTCAAGGGAATCTTTTCCTTTTTATCAGTTATTTTCTTGCAACATATTCTAACGTTTAAAGGAAAGTTGTACCATGCCTTTTATGCAAGATCAGACTGCCAAAAACCTCATTCGTACAGTTTTATCACCACTTAATGTACCCAAAACCTCATTCGTACAGTTTTATCACCACTTAATGTACCCAAAGATGCAAAGATGCAACCAGAAGCGCAGTAGAAATGTAACATTTCATCATATGCGTCAGTTAATATATTTCAAACAGTTCTCATTGTTTCAACAGTGCAGTTATAACATGAGTTTAAAATAGTGTTTTAAAACCAGAAGTTTCACAGAAACCATAAATGGTTGTACAACGGAGAGTCAGTTATTATTGCTTCCAGAGTGGACTTTTTTCCTCCCATGGCATCATTGTTAATACATGTCAAGCCTTTTGATCAACCAGGGCTAAGTGTTTAGTCCTTACAAATTTGGAGGCATATTTTCTTTTTCTGTCAATCTGCGCTTTGCTTTTGTACACTTGTATATCACCACAGACAAAACAATAATCAGAATGAGGACTCCGACAGCAGCACCTACTATTATGAGGATTTTGTCCAAATCAAGAGCTGGAAAGAAGAGAAATGCAACATCAGTTGAATTAGATGCATGCTTTGTATTTATCTGAACTTTGCCCTGACTGAAGCTATTCTACATTAATGAGGCACTAAATGGTGTAATAAATCCAAAGCATTTCCTTTCAACTAGGAGGAAACATTCCAGAGGCACAGACATTCTGAGAAAGCTAGTATAGAAAAGTGAGTGGATCTGAAGAATAACCTTAGCTTAATAAACTAGTGTAGGTGTTTAGACAAGAAGGACTATTATACCCTGAGATATTTTATTTGTTCTGAATAGTTCAGTTCTCACACATCTGTGATCTTTCTGAATATGGAAATCTAAGTATTTCCTCAATTCTTAGAGAAAAAAAAAAGTTGGTGCAATCCATGAGGCAACAAAAGGAACAAAAAATTATTTCATGACCATCCCTTGTGCAATCTGAGTAAAGTGAGGTCACAACTCTTTGTATACTTAATGGGAAATGTTTATGAAATCACATAATACATACCATCCAAGTCTTCCCTTTGAATACTAGTACATTTTATACTGCTTTTTTGACTTTTCTGGTTACTTAAGCGGCTTGGAATATTAGCCTGAACGTAGAAACAATAGCTCTTCCCTTTATCAATATCAACTGCAAATTGATTGGTTTTTGTCTTTGCTGATTTCTGGAAAGCAACAAAAGGATTACTTAAAGAGTTATCTGTAGAAATTCCAGTTCTCCACACTGGCAACCCAGCAAATTATAATCGATTACAGGTAGACCTTGACTTACAACAGTTCATTTAGTGACCATTCAAATTTACAACAGCACTGAATAAAAGTGACATGACTGTTTTTTTACATCTACAACGTTGCAACATCCCCATGTCATGTGATCAAAATTGGGATCCTTGGCAATTGGTTCATTTTTATGACCATTGCAGTGTCCTTGGGATCATGGGATCACCTTTTGTAACCTTCTGACAAGCAAAGTCGATGGGAAAACCAGATTCACTTAACAACCATGTTACTAACTTAACAATTACAGTGATTCATTTAACAATTGTGGCAAGAAAGGTTGTTAAATGAGACAAAATTCACTTAACAAATGTCTCAGCAACAGAAATATTGGGCTCAATTGTGGTCATACATCGAGGAACTACCTGACTACCTATACTGTAGAAACAGCAGTATGGGTATGATTATCGCTATTAATATAAGAATTAACATAAAGGCTTTCAAATATATTACAGTTAGTCCTCTACTCACAACCATTTGTTTAGGGACTGTTCAAATTTATGACACTGAAAGAAATGACTTATGAACTGTTGCAGTATCCCCATGGTCTCATGATCAAAATTCGGGCGCTCGGCAACTGGAAGGTATTTACTTTGTAATCTTTCCAGCTGGCTTCCGACAAGCAAAGTTAATGGAGAAAGCCAGACTTGCTTAATGATGTATGATTCACTTAACAACTGTGGCAAAAAAGTGGTAAAATAGGGCAAAAATTACTTAACTATGTCAACTGAAGTGAATCTGCTTGAAGCCATCTTTAGCCATCTCATAGTTGCCATGAACTTTGGAGGGAAGGGGAAAGGGGAAATAGATAGGCTGACTAGCAGTCAAAACAAAAGCTTTCTCGTAGGAACCAAGGTCATCCCAACAGTAGCTGTTGAAGGAGAAGAGGAGTGACCAAGAAACCTGTCAAACATCATAATTGGTCCATGTGGCCTGGGACACTTGGGGAGGGGAACAATTGCACTTTTAATTATGCTGCAAACCCAGATTTGGCTTTCATGGGCTGTGCCGATATGAGGCATCTAATAAACATGTTCATTGAGGAATCTGCATGCCTCAGAGTTCTGCTTTCGATGGGCACATTAGTTGGAGTGCTGAAAAAAAGTCTTGCTTAGCAACCAAAAATTTGAGCTCAGTTGTGGTCATAACTCAAGAACTAGTTGTAATTATGCTTTTTTATTTATTCCACTCAACTTTATTGTTGAGAACCATACCCCACTTTACAATAAAAAATGTCAAACAGCATAGAACTATGTTTTACATTCAAATGAGTTTTAAAAAGGAAGTGTTAATGCTGACCAGCAAAAGTTAAACGTTCTTAGAAATTAAGTTCTCACCTTGCCTGTACTCTGATCCTTCCAGTAATATAACATGTATTCCAAATCATTTTTGAATATGTCCCTGATAGTTTGCAACATACCATTAACTCTATACGGTGTTAGTGGATCGGCTACTACCACTTTTAGAATTGTATCTTTTTGTTCAAAATATGTTACGGTTGGTGTTCCAAGCTCAGCTGGAAAAGAAGTATGACTTAGTTTGATTTTTTATAATATAAAAAGAATGAATAACAAATGTTATTATTTTCAAAAGGTTATTGTAAATCTTGGGCAAAGAGATTGTATAGAATGGGGAACAACATTGCCCTTTTTAAAAAAACAGTTGTCATAAATTGGGAGAAAATGAATAAAAATTCTAACTGCAAACATTTATTTATTTCTGAGCACAGATTTTTGGGGGGTCAATTTACAATGGCTATTATAAAACTATAGAATATGACTGATGGTGGGGAGTCCTCACTTGCCTACTTTATCTGCATAAGATATGTTTGCAGGCCTTTGAGTCAGTGTTGATTCCTGGTGACTATCTAAACAAGTTCTTTCAGTTTTCTTGGCAAGGTTTTACAGAAGCAGTTTATAGTTAAGGCACCAGGCTAGAAACTAGGAGATTGTGAGTTATAGTCCTGCCCCCCACCCCTTAGGCACAATGCAGGTTGTGGGTGACTTTGGGCCAGTCACTCTCTTTCAGCCCTAGGAAGGAGGCAGTGGCATCCTCCATCAATACATCAAAATGAAACAAATGATTAAATCTAATGCTGATTTGTTCCAACTGAATAAATTACCTTTCCTCCCTTTTAGCTTTTCATTAAATGTTGGAAGAGCCGTATGTTATACAGGTAGCTCTTGACTTATGACAACTTAAACCTATGCGGTAGTTAAGTGAGACATCATGTGACCAGACATGATTTTACAGTTGTTAAGGAATCTGACTTCCTCAGTCGATATTGCTTATTAGGAACTGGCTGGGAAATCACAGGATACTGCAGCCGGTCATATATACAAGCTGGTTGCCAAGCACCTGAATTGTGATGATGTACCTGCAGGTGTATGATGTGACAGTTAAAACAGCTTCTATCCCAGGGCAGTAACTCTATTGAATTCTATTGTATAGTGCAATCTTAATGCAATATTAGGGGTTTTCAATTCAATAGAATGTGAAGGATGTGTGTTTATCTTCACAGTCATAATGTACACCGAAGATGGTATTTAAATTTGTTGTACAAGGTGCAATGACTACAAAGTAACTAAACTAAAACTGTCATAACTTTGAACCATTGTTAAATGAATGGCCGTAAGCCAAGGACTACCTCTATGTAAAATATTCAGTCTTTCAAATTTAAATTACAAAACTGAACTATTAAGAGGAAGTAATGCCTTCCTATAAATCTTAAAACATGTTCCTTGTAAGTCTTTCTACCTAATGTTCTTTTCAGTGCATAAATATACTGTATTAAAGGTAGTGAATATATATTATATTTATCATACTTACTTTGTGTGTAAGGTACAAACTCTGAAGAAATTTTATATGGAGGTGTTTCAAAATTATCTTCATCATATGGTATTTCGGAATATATGCGTGCCATATAAGTATCATTTAAATTCTGTAGTATCACATTAGTAACATCGCATTCAGTTTTATCGGTATGAATGCATACTTTTTCTCGGCTTAGGAGATACCTATAAAGATTGAGATCAAAAATGTAAATCAAGAATTTTATGCCTATGTTTGAGGAGTAAGATTGTTATTACACATACATGCCTTGCAGTAATCAGCAAAAAATGGATCATCCTGGCCACATACACAACTTTCACTTTGATCCATATAGTCAAAAAGCAAAATGTAACGTATGTTCAAGGTCAACAGTAATGTTGCCCGTTTAGTGAGATAAACAGTGTAACTAGAAAAACATGAAATGGCCTTTATGCCCTTGAATATTTTGTACTGCTACAATGAATAAGACACAACTGCTTTCACAGCAGACTTAGAAGTACTAAGCAATGCAATAATACAGGACACGTAAAATTATGAGTAATTAAAAAAGTGAATGAGAGAAATAAAAATTATAAAACATGTAATATGAAATTAACTAGCCTACAAATAACTTGATATAAATACTAAGTGCATTAAAGGAATATAGTAACAATCTCTACTTTAGATAGATTCAATATTTAATCAAAGCCCTTCCCATTGAAATCCCAGATCGTAGTGGTTGTTTATTTCAGTCTGGGTCCTGTGTGTGTGCATGTGAAAAAGTTTGAAGCACCCAACTGATTCAACACTTGAGGTGCTATGATTCAATTTTACCCCTGAAATTGGAACAATTCTAGGGGACATACCATAAGAGGGGTGAAATTAAAAATGATCCAAGGAGACCTTTAAGAAAATTTAGATGAGTAAGTATTCTTTCAACAATATATACTTGTTACATGTTTTATATAAGCAGGTATGCTTCAAATTATAGCCTTATATGAAATCAACAGTATTCATTTTACAGTGATCAATTCATGTCCAATATCAAGCTACATCATGGAGATGTTTTTTCATGTATGTTTTCTTGTGATTTCTCAAACTGCTCCAGTACAACAGATGAAATACAAAGATACCTAAGGGAAAGGTATGGTGTGTTTCCAAACTTACCCGTCCATTTCAACTGTATAAACATAACCAACTGGCTTTGGATCCCAGTGGAGCAGAGTCTTAAAATTGATTGATGACCAAGTTATGTTTACAGCTGTCTGTACTGCAAGGCTACCTGTTTTGAAAATGTATAGAGAGGAATATGACTTAGGGGTTTCGCCACATATTACAATATTCTGTGTGGACTGTTAAATTGTTTAAGGCTCTAACAACATTATAAATACAATAATGTATTTTCCTTTAAAAGTCTGATGGAAATTGGAATATAAGTCAAACCTTCCCAACCTGATATTTTTCTAGTATGTTGGTCTATAACTTGCATGATTTCTCAGCAAACTAATTCATAGTGGCTAGGTATTTATTTTTAATTTTATTTATCCCATTTTTATTGTTTTTATAAATAATATATTAAATTCATTAGGAGACTAGGTAAGACAGGCAGTGCAAGTGAGTGAGAGGCTTGCTCCCTGTTTACTATACAGCAGCTTTCCCTGCCAGGGTTAGGAGGGCATAGTTGTCCCTGTGGCAGTTCCTTGATTAGAGTTTGCTTGATTGTTTGTCTAGTATTTTGTTTGATGTTAATCTTTGCTTATCTTGGTGCAGAAGAGGATATATTCTGGTCTTGTTTCTTCCTTAGCTTTTTCATTGTTTCTTTGAACATTGTGTAAAAGTAAAAGGTAAGAAAGAAACAAATAGACCAAGACACATCCTTTCCGACAGCCTACACCAGATAAGCATTGATTAACACTACGGCAAACAATGAAGCAGAAAAGAACACGGTAATTAAGGAACTACCAAGGTGACACACACACACACACACGACATATCCAACAGTTGCAGAGAAAACTACTATATATAAACAGAGAGCAAACTCCAGTCACTAGCACCAGTTATCATTACTAGCCAGATAATGAAACAACCAAGCTCAGAGGGCACTAAGGACTCTGCAGTTCAAGCCTGACCACCATATATTATCTTCTGTTGGAAAATATTAATTCTTTGATGCCATTTTGTAGTTGTCTGCTATATTTCATATATGCGCTATTTGTGGGCCTTTTCAAGATTAATATCTGTAAAAAAGGATATTGAAGTCAAAGGATGGTTGGCTGTTATATTTATGGCTTGAGAAAGAGGGAAACCTTTTTATTTCTAAGAATGCATAATATCTCCCCTTATGCTCCAATGATTACCACCTTTATACTCATTGCATTTATATGCTCTTCGCAGCTTCAAGTTAGCCAACTACATTATTGTACTATGGAACTGTTTGAAAGGTACCCTAAAGTTTCATTCCTTCTTTAAAAAACATGACTACATGTGACAAAACAGTCTTTGGCAGGCTTTATAGCTCTTCAAAGCAATTATTTCAATTTTATTTGCTTCTTGGTATTATTAAATTCTTCTTTTAATATGTATCATTATAACTGAGACCTTACTGTATAATGTACTCGGAAGAAAATTATGTTTTAAATACAGGTTTTCAAAATTTTTCTGTAGTTTGTGAATTTACTGATAGCATGTGCAGTATGTTTGTGCAATGATCATAAACATTTCTTATGAATCTTTACATGCATATTAAAGCATTCCAGGTGGCTAACATGAATATGTATGTTGGTATCTTATTTCTTTCCCACACAGTTTTTCAACCATACTATAATAAGTGACTCTTCTGTTGTTAAGCATGCAGTGCAAATGTGGCTAACACCTCTAGTTATATCCACATTAGTTTTAAATTCCAGTTAGTACCAAAATCCTATTCCACATTTGCATATTATATTTAATTGTATCAGATGAGAATAAAGAAGCGGCCCATTCACTCACAGAAACCAATCCAGGGAAACAGTTATACTGTATATTAATATACATCTCTGCTATATTGAAGATTTACAGCTTAATAAGGCCGTGTCCACTTAAACATTGATTGGGAAGAAGTATTTCCAACCTTGAAAGACTGTGATGTCTGCAAATTTATTAAAGTAGTCCAGCTTTTTTGCAGGTTTTCCTAAGATGCAGTTTTAAGCTACCTATTAACATCAGTGCAACTGTTATAGCAGCTACAAATTTTTATCAGGTACAGAAGCCTAAAAAAGATCAGGTTGTTTTAATGAAAGGCTGGTACATATTATGTTTATGTGAGGTTCAAAGCACTGCCAATCAGTTTTATACTACAGATAACCCTTCTGCTTAGGTAATCAGCTCATAACATTTTTTTTTTCTGGAATAGACCCATACATACCCTGTTGATATTAAATTAAGAAATTGCATTGTTTCAATGTGCCATTGTGATACTAACACAGTATTTAAAAGCGTACCAATATTGCACAATACTTATACAGGTACTTAACTGCTTTGAAAACGTTCCAGGTTTTTTTTCCCTATTGTTAATAACAGATGAGAAATTTGTCATTAGAGTTATCCTCACCTTGAAGCACAAGACGGGTGGCAAATAAATTTGATAAATAAAATACTTAATTGATATTCAGACTATATGGACTTAAATCATGTCATTTTTTTCTGTCTGCGCTTGAACAATATACTCAGATTTGATTAGAGAATAATATATATCCTTAACGTTTTAGCGTAATCTGAACAGAATATACTTCTTGAACCTTTCTGGTATTTTCCATACTTCTTGAACCCTTCCTCCGCCCCCTCAAAAATATCCAGAATCAGACATTTTTCTCTCCATCACTCAGACACTTGAACTCAGTTTCACTGCTTTTAACTTAGGCAACTCAAATCCCTAGAGCCAGTTGCTTTTAAACTTGAGACCCAACATCCTGCCACAGTCCAGATGTAAGAATGACTTCTGGTCCACTTGAAACAACTATATTATTATTGCTGTTATTGTTATTAATTGCACAGCCAGATGTTCAGACTGAATTTGGCATTTTTGTCTACCCATTGAGTCCTTACCAAGGACCTGGGGTAGGCAAATCTGGATGTTTGATGGTGTTACAGATATCGCAGCAGGATGGAAGCTGTTCCAAGTATAGCTGCCTTCTGCAATTGACCGATGGCAAATTTGTCAATGCCAATGGTGTTCAAGTGGTGCTCCAGTTGTTTTGGGACTGTCCCCAAGGCGCCTATTACTATTGGTACTACCCTTGCTTGCCTTTGCCATAATCTTTCTATTTCTATTTGTAGGTCTTGGTATTTTATTATCTTCTCCAGTTTTTTCTTTTCTATTCTGCTGTCTCCAGGCAATGCCACATCTATCATCATCATCATCATCATCATCAGTGTTTTAGCAAAACCGTGGGAAACAGTGAATGAAACCATAGAAGCAAAACAGAAACTGCCGATTCAGAAGCATTGGTCAGTGCGAGGAAAATCCAGCCTAACCACTCCAGACGGAAAGCAGACCACGTCCAAAGGCGCGAAAAGGGGGGGACCTCGGGGAGTTCTTCATCAGAATAGTGGTGGGGGGAGAGGAGGGGCGGAGGAAGGGAGCGCGCCCGCGTCGATGGCTTAACCGCGCGCCATTCCCTCGTTCGCTCACTCACCTGAGTCGGAGAAAAGCAGGGCGAGCACCGCGCACAGCAGCAAGGATGGAGCACCTGGCGCCCCCGCCGCGGGAAAACACCGTCGGGCCATCAGGACTCGTCGAAGGGAGGTTCAAGAAACGGAGAGCAGGGTTGCGTGAGCGCGCGTGTATATATATATATATGTGTGTGTGTGTGTGTGTGTGTGTGTGTGTGCGTGCCCGCGCCTCTCTCTGTGTGAATACGCACAAGACAGCGGCTTTAACTAAAAAGTTGGCTGGCTCTTCCTTCTTTTATAGTAGTCCTTTCTCCCCCCCCTCTCTTTACCCCTCCCCCCTCCGGAAACTCCGGACAGACGGCGGGTGGCTTAGAGGCTCACTGAATCACTCAGGCACTGGCTGTGATTCAGCTCTCACACCCGCGAGCCGCCGCCGTGAGGGAAACCTCTCCTTCTCTGTGGGTCCTCTCTTTCTCCAGGATCTGCGCCAGGTGAGCAGCGGCGGAAAAAAGGAGAGGCAGCCTCGCCTTTGGCCCAGGTATCTTAGGTTGGAAACCAGCCGGAGGGAAAAAGAGGCCGGTGAAGAGAGCCTTAGGCTCGAAGGTTGCTTTTCCTCTCACTCCGCCCAGCGATGCGCGGGAAAGAAAGGACACCAACGGGCCAGTCACGGATCTCCGTCGCCGTCTGTAGCGGCGGCGGCGGCGGCGGCGGCGGCGGAGAGCTGAGCGAGAGGAAAGTGGATAATTATGCTTTTTCTAACAAAGTTTAAAGAAACCACCCTTGCTAAAATCAAGGGGGTGTACACGAACCATTAAACCCCATTGATCTTGGTAGATCGCCGTCTGAGGACGTCTAGATCCAACCGCAGAGTTGGAATTGCACACAATAGTGGGGTTGTTTTTTTCTCTCTCTGCCAATGCAACTTTAAAAATAAAAATAAAAATCAAAGGTAGGAAATCAAACGGGTACCTTCGGGTTTCCATGCTGTTTTTTTTATAAAAGATTCTCCTTAGACGCTCTGGTTCATGCTTGGTCTTCATGGGTGAGCTAGAGCTTCAGCGCAAAAAATAGGAATGTTGCTTTGGTAAGAACTCCATTTGAAACTACTCTTGTGGTGATGCTAACAGTTATAAATCTGACAAAATGTATGATGCCAACGTCAAGGTTAAAAAAACAGGAGGATTGTCTGACATCCATGTAGAGATTATATTTCAAATACCACAACCTCAGGATGATTCCTCTCACCAGTTGCATGAGATCCAGATGTCTGCACCATAACTACTGCATCATCAGCCCCACATCCGATGGTTCTTTCAAGTGGATCCAATGTAAAAATCACAGATTTTACCAAGACTCACAAAATATATCACCCACAAAACATAAAGTACCACCTTCTCTGAAATGCATAGTATATGTGTGTTTGAGATGTAAATTAGGACCAGTGTCAGATTTTTTTTCACTTAGCTTTTCAGGAACTACTGTACTTTAATATATTTTTTTTGTATTTAGAGATTTACAGCATTTGAAGTTGGAGGAAGTTGAACAGATTAAATTTATCTTTGAAATGTAGCTGCAGCTAAGAGGGGGGTTGGAAAGAGGGAATGTAAGAAAATTCTTGAAGTATTTTTCTTCCCTCCACTACATTAATTACAGTACTTTTGGGGGGGGGGGGAAGAATGATAGAAGGATTTCTTGAGAGTGCAAATTATAATGGTTGAAAACAACGGGTAATTCTGTATATTTATATTGTGGTATTTGTCCAGCTACTTTCTTCTAACTGTAGATACATGAACTGAACTAATCTAAAGTACAATTGATCAGTCGACAACTTAGTCTGTTTATACAAAGCGTGCCAACATGGATAATTTATGGTTTGGTATGCTGTATGAACCCAAGCAGTTGCGCTAATTTAGCAAATCACATTTTAATTAATAGTGGATTAGTATCTTGTTTACCTTTAGCCCTGGATTCGTGTTTTCAAAATTTCATATTTCATTTATAGCAAATATTTTTGTTATACTTAGTCTTACATATAATGTAATTGAACTTCAATTTGGAGTCAGGAGTGGTATAACAAGATAACACTAGATTCCATTATAGGAACCCTAGATTCATATCTCTGGAAGGTTTATTTATGTCTAAAGATGGAAAGAAGAACCTTAACGTACTTGTGCAGACAGGAACAGTGAACTATTACTGTACTGATTTCCTGAATATAAAAACTTAAGAAAAACAATATCTGCTCGGTTGTTAATTTTTGAATTGTTACTACTTTTGTATGTGTGTGATACAAAAGATGTCCAATATAATTATAATAATTATGAAATAGCCCCTATTTTGTATTTTCCCCTCTGCAACTACTATAAGGCAAAGGTGTGGCTGCTTTAAAGAAGTGCGGTATAGTGCTATTTGCTCTCCCATGCTCCAAAGGACAGGTCTAAAATCAAATCTGAAGTGATGTATAGCTATAGTAACTATAATAAAATAATTTATGTTTCAACTCAAGCTTGACTTTGAGAGATACTTTCATATACTTCTTGGCAACAAAATAAAAATGATTTGCTATTTCCTTACCCCATGACTTCTTGTATGCGGTTTTTGGTTCTTTGCTTGCTTTTGGACAGCCTATTTCTTGATGGTGTCTCATGCAAATAGTATGTAGGTCCAACCCTAGTTTACCTTTCTGAGAATGCTAAACCTGCTAACGATAGAGATATTGTCAGATAACAGACAACATCATCGGGTGTTTAAATTCTGTTGAATAGTGCCCAGATAATTTCCGATGATGCCCTTTTACAAATATACATCTGAAATATGGGTGGACTAGCAAGAGAAGGATAAAACTTTCTATACATCAACATTTGGAATAAAATGTGATTATGTCTTGAGACAGTAATTTTAGATAAATCTGAGCTGAGAAGATGTACACCGGATCATGCAGTTCCTTGAGCATCCATAAAAGCTGGTTTAGCAGCACTTGTAAGACAGATCTGTTTTGCAGATGGCAACATTAATGGCTATTCACTATTACTTTATGTCTATGGCCTTAACATCAGACACCTTTTTTTTTTTTTGGTCACTGTTAACATCTGTTCACTGCATTGCCTGGTCCCTGCAGTTTTCTTGATAGGGTTTTTTGGAAAGTAGCTTGCCATTGCTTGCTTCCTAGGACTGAGAGAAAGTAATTGACTCAAAGTCACCCAGCTGATTTTGTGCCTAAAGAAGGATTAGAATTCATGATCTCCCAGTTTCTAGCCTGGTGCTTTAACTACTACACAAAAATGACTTTGTTTAAAAGGGGTTAAAAGAAAAAATACTGTTCTCGGAAATTAATTGATACATTAGAAACAAGACAAGTAAGTTAAATGCAATGTTAATTTTTGATCTATGTGAGTAGGAAAATGCTACAATAACTCACTTTTCCCCTTGACTTTTCAACACAATCTTGGCTGTGGAGGTCATTCTTGATATAAAAGCTACTACACATGCTGTTGCCTCAACAGCATGTTTTCTTTTAGCTTAGAGCAAGTTTCCCCAACTTCATGCCTCGTTGGCAAACTGCAATTCTTGTCATTCCCCATCCACACCTCTTATGCAGACTAGAAACTTTGAAGATACCAGCTTGGGGAATCTGGTTTAGAGAGATTACATGCATCAGGGTTTTTCAAACTTGGGGAATCTTGAGAGTTGAAGACTACACAACTTAACAGTTGCCAAGTTTTGAAAACACTGGTGTACACCAATAGTGAAAAGGCTAAAAGTTCCTCAAAATGTGGGTGGCACATTTGATACAAAAGTATGCTGAATGCAAAGCAATATGAGAGTTCCAGAACCTGAGCAAGCTTTTTTCCTAAATACATGAGAGTATTGGAAGCCTGAGCAAGCTTTTTTCCTAAACATACCATGTTTGCCTTTGAAGGAGGATTCCTGGAAAACACTTGGTTTCTGCTCAAAGCAGTTAACTTGATGCTTATTCTGCAGTGGTAATGATTATGGATGGGAAAAGAAGTAAGAACTCTGATTATTATCACTATGTGGTCGTGCAGAAGAGAGACACCACAAAGCAACTTACCACTGGCAGTTCTTTGCAAGCTGAAGCATTTAGAGAAACTGATTTAAGGTAATGTTTTATTTTCTCCCTCCTGATGGGGTGAGAGTGGCCGTCTTCAAAATGAAATGTAGGTTTCAGAGATTATGCAAAAGCAAGCAAACTCATCTTTCCATTAAAATATGGCTTTCAATTGTTTTATTTTCTTATTTCCAATAAACCATAGGAACTCAGTTATAGAAGTTCTTAAAGGAAATAGTTATCTTTCAATCAAAGTACTACCTTGGAAATCCATCAGGTTTCTTTAGACATTGTGTGCATTTTTTAACTTGTCATATGCAAATGTTCAGGTTCTGCAAAAAATTCTTATTAAGATTATATAATATGTAATCTTAATTTATTGCTTACTTACGTAACTTAGTACAGGTGCATTAAAATATAAAATCTCAATCTAAAGTTTTAAAAGATCTAAAAAGTATGTCAAATTAAATGGCCTTGCCTAATTTTAAATTCTCCAGGTACCCTTCGGGTTCGGTTATCACTATCTCTGTTCCACAATATCTGGAGAGCATCAGATCAAAGAAAGAGGTTGCTGGATATACAGTATAGGAAAGGTGAGGGACAAAAACATTGGGGTAATTATATGAAGAGTATACCAGCTCCAGTTTGGGAAAAGATTAGCTAATTACATTTCAGTTTCTGGAAAATGTGGGAGGAGAAAGGAGGAAAGTAAAACCCTAGTTGTCTGCCTGAAACTCCTTTGAAGTGCTTCATGTTTGTTCTTGATCTGCTAGTTCAGCACATAGTTGGTGTAAATTCCTTTAACAGTCAGTACTTTGTAAGCCATTAAAAGAGTAATATGTAAATTAATTTTATTGGCACATGATGTCAGTCATGTCCTGATCAAGTATTATTTCAACATAATTTCAACATAATTCCAATTAATGTAATTGAATTTAGATCAAATTTCATTGTGTTATTTATGGGTCTGTGTAGAGATCCAGATTCAAATATCAAAATGTGATTTGTAGCAAAAACGGCACCTGTCATGAATATCTTAAAGTTATTGATGTTTGATCCCAGGAAAGGGTTGCCTGCTTTAAGGGGTTCCCAATAGATGTTATGTGTGCATTCCATGAATTTTTAATTTGGATCTCCAAAAGACACTATTAGCTCAATATCTGTATCCCCTACTTTGCTTCATCAGTCTGGCTAGTGAATGGTTTCAATGCATTATAACTTAGATTCCAATTTCTTATTTTGCAAATTCACAAGCAGCTTTTCAACTTTTGCAATAGCTAATAGAACATTTCCACAGTATAAGAAAGATCCAGCCCATCTGTTCTTACAACCTTTGTACCTTGCCTGACGTGCCCTGAACTTTTGGGGTTGTCTGGAAAGTTGGGTGCACTTTAGGGGCTCTGTTTTTAGCTATTGCAAAATGGGAGGGACAAACTTTCTATCCAATCTAATAAATGCATAGTTGCTATTCTGTTGTAAAAATTCCATACATTTTTTTTTTTACTTTATCTTTGCTACAAGTTAGAGAGAAAGAGAGATTCAACTATGTACTGGTTTCACCAGACTCAAAATGCTGGCTGACTGAATAAATACACTGCATAAGAAAAACAGATTCTAATATAGCACTATATAGTTTATCAAAAATATGATTTATGGAGTAAACTTTTAGTTACTATTAAATAGCTTAATGAGTTAGGATATATTTCAAATTAGAATAGGGTCTTTTGAATGATTGCAAATATTGGTAAGTTTCCTTATAGTTCAGCAAGCAGGAACTTGTCAGTTATACTACAAGCCAAACCTCAAGTAATGGAAATACAGCTGAAGCAGAACTGTAAGTTAAAGGGCAGAGTTTGTATGCAAGAATTCTCACAGGAATATTACACAATTTTACTTCTTTAGCTGAAGAGAGCAGAAATGATTAGAGTTAGGCTTTCACCTCCTTTATTTCTCTGAGTTAATATTTAACTTTAATATTTAAATTGATTTTATAATTCCATTGGTAAAAACAATTTGACACAAATAATTTAGTTTTTGCTTGGAACAATTGCTTCTATGTTTTCTTGTTTGTTGAATGTTATAAAGCAGAGTTGTATGGGAATTACTTGAAAGCTTCCAGAAAATAATAAAGCATAGGGAAGCTAAATGAGGCCCTGCACATTGTCACTCATGCCCTGGCTATCTCTTGGTTGGATTACTTCCACATGTTCTAATGAAGCTATCCTGAAAAAGCATTTGGAAGCTACAACTGATGAAGAACATAGTGATGCAGATTGTTCTAGAGCAGGGGTGGGATTTTTTTAACAACCGGTTATGTGGGCGTGGCTTAGTTGGTGGGTATATCTTGGTGGTCATGTGACTGGGTGAGCATAGCCAACTCAACATCATTCATGTCAAGGGGCGCTTCTCCTTGCCTGGCCTTTCATGGCAGTGGGGATGCTGCAACGGTCATAAGTGTGAAAAATGGTCATAAGTCACTTTTTTCAGTGCCATTGTAACTTTGAATGGTCACTAAATGAACTGTTGTAAGTCAAGGATTACCTGTACGAAAATACAAAAAGCTTCTTTGCTTGCAAAAAGCTGCCCTAAATACCAATCATTAAATTAAAAATACCTGCAAGCCAGAGTTACAAATCAGGCAGGGTACCAGAGCATCTTGATGAATGAAATAGTTAAAATGCAGTGATAACTATCAAGCAGCCAACTCTTGCTCATAAAGTGAAACCCTTTAGCAGAGAGGTTATTTAAGCTCTCCAGAAAAAGCACACCCAGGAGAAGCAATTCTTAGATCCATTTCTACCACTTAAAGATACCAGCTGGTCTCACTCACCTCAAAAGAAAAACTAAGGAAATCATCCAGGATTAAGGAAAGGTCACATGCCCCCCAGAAAGGCAGTAAAAAAATCAGTGCTAAGCTTGCATCCTGCCTCTTGGAAGTATACCCCAAAAGGACCGTGCCAGATAGTACTAAAGCAGTGAAGGAAGACCCCCTTCCCAGATAGAAAAAGAAACCACAAGGCAGGAAAAAATTCAAACACAATACAAATAATTAAATCACAACAGTAGCTGTTGCTTATTGAAGCTGAATAGGGAAAATTATCCCATCAATAAACACAGAATTAAACTTCACCAAGCACAGAATTAACCTTCACCAAAAACCAGTTTTAGACCAAAACTCAGCGTATGTAAACTCATGTTTGAATGTCAATCTTTCTAGCTAGCCAAGAAGACTTGCTGAATGTCGCTCATCCTGGTTCCCTGTCACCAAAAGCTTAACTTCATTATTCAATTATTTCTTCAAAGTGCTGATTGTCCAGGGAAGTATTTCCTCCCAACAGCAGTGTAAAAATCTTAAAACAACCCTTTCCCTTTAAGAAAGTCAGGCTCCAGAAGTTCCAGAGACAGGAAGTCTAGGCATACTGTCAAGAATGTAATAAGGACAGAACTTCTTTGAGCTTCTTTGGCAACAGAACGAAGCATCGTCTCTGCGAGGCTTCGATCCATGCTCGCCGCTAGAGCGTCCCAAGGTGGCTGGTTTCGGGGCTAAGCCACACCGTAGAGGTGGTGAAGAAGGGGGAGACTGCCTGCAGGGTTGAGGACAGCCACATCTCTCCTCCCCAGCTGGCCATTACTCCCTTTCCCAAAGGCGGTTGTAGCAGTGGTCAGAAATGGCCACCACAAAAAAGAACTCGACCGGAAAAGAATGTTCAGGAAGAAGATAAGAAGAGAAAGTTTTGGTTGACCAGGTCAAACAGCAAAAGCAACAAATAAGGTACCCTGGAACTGAAACAATTAAAAAAAAATAACATTGTTCCCTAAGAAGATAAATTTTAAGCTGCAAAGGAGAAAGAAAACGGAAAAGATTTGGGTTTTTTTTCTCCTTTTCCTATACTGACAGTTAAGAGACTTAAGTAAGAAATTGGAAAAAAATCCACTTTGATGTTAATCAGCATTTAATGCTGAAAATAAAAAGTCAAAGGGATAATAAAGATTTCTGGATAATCAAAAGCTTTTGAAAACAGGAAAGGGGAGAAAAAGAATAAAAGGGCAAGATCTGGAAGGGAGGAGTCTGCCTGGAATTAAAAAGAACTTACAGCAAAATCTCAACAAGACTTCCGAAAGATACATTTTAACTGAAATATCGCAACAAAAACCCCAGGAAGAGAAAGTGAAAAAAGAAATAAGAAGAAATAACTCGGGACTCTTTGGATTACTTGATGATTTCTGGATTTTGGTTATTGTATTTGAATAACTAAAATCAATTGGGTGGTTCTTTAAAACTGTTTAAAATGGCTCCACTTTTAGAAGAACTGAAAATGGAACTTAAAAAGTACAAAGAAGATGCAGAAGAAGGGAAAGGTTCTTTTGGCTTCGTATTTCAGTTTTTAGAAATGGAGATTTGGAACTATGAGAAACAACAAGAAATGCCTGCAGAACAAGAAGATTGTGACAAAGAAGAAGCCACCTTTAATGAACAAGTAATCTTAGGTGGGGGGGGAAAAGGAAAGGGGGGAAAGAGAATGGAAAGTTTAAGATTGGGAAAAACAACTCCAAAAAAAAAAAAAATAGAAAAGTATAAGTATAAAATCAGAAAGCAACAGAAGGGGAAATGCAGAAGACAGAATTAGAAGTAGAGAGACAAGGGGGTAAAAAGAGGAGGGAGAAGATGAGAAGGAAGAAAGAAAGGAAAAGAAGTTATAAAGGACAGAAACAAAATATAGAGAAACAGGGCCTATTTAGAGATAATGGATGAAAATTTAATGGAAAAGGGGATTCTACAAAGGTACATAAGATAGTATTGTTATATTAGAAATAGAAATAACTTTAGAAAATATGAAACAATGTATGATTAAAATGTTTGACAAAATAGCTATCGTAATTCAGTGGAATGCTTGTCAATAAATAATTGTAACAAAATGAATATTTAATGATTTACAAAACATGTGAAGAGAAATATGGAAAAAATAATTATGGAGATTATATGAAACCTCTTTCTCTGCCTCTTCTTCTCTCCTTCCAAAAAATTCAGCGTGGAAAAGTTCTGCTTTCTCGATTGAATCAATTCTATGTCTCTGTTCTTGCCACGTAAACATTAATCCTTCTGGGATCAGCCATCTATAATTCACTTCCTTTTTCAATAGCATTTTGGTCAGGAATCGATATTCTCTTCTCATCTCTCTCACTCTTCTGGGTATTTGTTTTAAAACCACAATCTCTTTGTTTTTGTATTTCAATGTCTTCTCTCTTACAGCTTGTAATATTTGTGTTTTTATGGATTTTTTGGTAAATCTAATATGGACTTCCCTTGGTAAGTTATTTCTCATCGCGTATCTTGTATAAATTCGGTATACCTCGTCTACTCCATCCATCATCTTTTCCTCTGTAATTTCCAAAGCATCCGCCAACAATTCTACCATTATCGCAGCCAAGTTTTGTTCTTTTTCTTCTTCTATATTTTGAAATCTGAAATAGAATTCTGACCTCTCCATCTCCCACCTCAACGTCCCACTTTTATCTTGTTCAACCACTGTTAGTCTGTTGTCAATATTTCCAATCTTCTCCTCTCTTTGTTTACCTTCTTCCTCAATTTTTTGGAATCTCTCATCATACTTCACCATCATTTGTTGAATATTTTCTACTTTTTCATCAGTCTTCTCTGTTCTTTGTTCAATAGTATCTGTTTTTATCTTGAGATATTGGATTCCTTGCATAATCATCTGTAAAGTCACTTTTTCTTGTTCTTTGTCTTGCTTCAACATTGTCTGAATTAAACATTGTCCTCCAGCTGGTGGGGAGGCAGAAGTAGAAGTAGAAACGCCAGAAGATATGGGTTTCCTGCTCATTTTAGATGCTTCAAGATCTTCAAATTCTTTTTAACTTTTAATCCAACTGGTAGAATAGCCAATTATAATCCAAAATGGAAAAATCCAATAGTAAAAAGCCCGATGGCAAAAAAGAAAAAGGAGAAAGAGAAGAAGAAAAATCTTGAGGTTCTTCTAGACCCTAATCCAATTATGAAGTAGTCCACAATAAAAATGAAAAATAAAAAGAAGAAAAAAGCCCAAAAATAATAATAATAATTAAAAAGAAAAAGAACAAAAATAAGGAAAAAAAGAAAAAAATCCTTCAGGTTCTTCACACCTCAATCCAATTGGGAAATCTCAATAATAAAAAGAAAAAGGCAGAATGGTCCAAAAACATGGATGGAAAAAGCAAAAAATCCCAGTAAAGAGAAGGAGAAGAAAAGAAAAATAAAGAAAAAATTCTGAGGCTTTCCCTTTAAAATAAAAAGCAAAAATAAGAATATTACTAAAGTTACTAAAGTTAAAATTTACAGAGAGGCTGGTAAGGAGGGGTACCACAACTGAAAAAAGATAAGAAAACACACTGCACTTTGTTTAGTTTCCAAGGCTCTTATTATGACTCCTTCTCCACAAGCTTCAAAACCAAGCCTCAAGTGTTGAAATGTTGATAAGAGTCCAGGAAAGCACCTGTAATAATATTCTGCTGTGCTCTTCCCTCTATCTTATCAAATTGAAATGTCCTTGAGAAGGAGTCTTTTCACAGTTCTCTCCAATTCAAATAAAATATTTTCAAGCCTCTAGTTGGCAGTGTTACAAAGTCTCTTAATATACTTCCCCCCCCAGCCAGAAAAACTTAGTTTAAGTTAAGACAAAAGAAAAAGTATTCACACACACATATATATATATAAAAGAGAAAGTAGCCAAAGGGAGCCTCTGTCCTAAAAGAAAATTAAAAAATCAAAAAGGAGCATAAAAATATATATAAGAGAAAATTCAGTCCGGTTAACTACAAAATCACGCTAAAGTCCAAAAAAAAAAGTAAGAGAAAGAAAAAAAAATCCAAGCCTCAATTTGACGTCCCTTTAAAATACGCCGCTCATACAGTTTTGTCAAAAAAATCTCACAGGTTTCTTCTCATATTCAGAGTGTCCTTTCAAATCTCAGCGAATTAACAAAAAAAGAAATTTCTCACCCAGCCAACACACTTTCACTTTCAGCCTCATCCTTTCCGGAGCTGTCCTGACTTCAGCAGCTATGGAAGCTGCCTCTCCGCCGCCAGCAAAAGGACTTCTCCCGGATCAAACCAGGGACTTTGCAATGTCCCTGGGATCCACGGAGTGTGCCCTTCACAGTCACCATCTCTACGGGACGGTTTAGGTCCGTTGGGACCGACCAGGGGCGAAAATATCAGCTGCGATCTCTGAGCCCCGAGATTGCAGCTGTATCGCCAAGATGAAGCTCCGCCTTTAGATTTGAAGAAGTGGGAAAACTTACAATTGACATTAATAGGGAGAATTTCAACAATCAAGATGAATATTTTACCCAGAATTCTATTTCTGTTTCAAACAATACCAATTAGGCTCGGAAAAGACTATTTTGAAGATTTAAATAAAATTATGCTGAAGTATATATGGCAAGGTAAGAAAGCAAGAATAAAGCTAAAGCTTTTGTAAGACGCTAGAAGTAGAAGAGGTTTTGGCCTACCCAATTGGGAATTGTACTACCAAGCTGCAAATTTGATGTGGGTCAAGGAATTGATAACATTAAGAAAGACTAGATTGTTGACACTAGAAGGTCATGATTTGCTGTTGGGTTGGCATGCTTTTTTATGGTATAAGGGAACTAAAACACAGGGTTATTTTAGAAGACATTATATACGGGAGTCTTTACTCCCTTTAGTCTAAACTGGGAGAAGATAAAAAGACAATGTTATTTGAAAATTCCAGTTTGGTTATCAACTATTGAAGCATTTTCCTATCCTATAATTTATAAGAAGGAACAAACAGTTAGATATGGGGAACTATTGGATGAAAAGGGTGAACTTAAATCGATACAAAAATTAGAGGAACAAGGTATAAAGATGAATTGGTTTTCATATGCGCAAATACATTCAAGGTATGATGAAGATTCTAAAACGGAGGGATTCTATGATAAACAGACTGATCTAGATAAGATCTTAACGGGTACTGATGAGAAGGTGATTAAAAAATTATATGGTTATTTACTGGGAATTAAGTTAGAGGAAGAACAAGTTAAAGAAACTATGATTGTTTGGGGGAAGAATTTTGCATATGGGATTGATCTAGAGAAATGGCAAAAATTGTGGTCTCAAAATTATAAGATGACAATGTCAACAGCATATAAAGAAAATTTGTATAAGATGTTTTACAGGTGGCACTTTCCCCCGACAAGAATAGCAAGAATGTTCAAGAATAAATCTGAAAAATGCTGGAAATGTCATCAGATACCTGGCTCATATTACCATGTGTGGTGGACTTGTGAGGACGCTAGAAAATATTGGACTAAAATTCGCATATGGTTGGAAAAAATGATAAAGAAACGTATAGATTTGAAACCAGAGTTCTTTTTATTGGGAATCTTACCAGATACATACAATAAAGACTTGAAATATTTGATTGTAAAGGTATTAACAGCTTAGGATTGTATTTGCTAAAAATTGGAAGAATGAGAAAATACCATCGCAGGAAGAAATTATTAAGAAAATATTGGAATGTGCTGAGATGAGTAGATTGACATTTGAAATTAGAGAGCAAGAGGATAAACAATTCTATGAAATTTGGGATCTTTTCTACCAATGGTAAGATGACAAAATACAATAATAGAATATTTAGAATGTTAGACAGCAAGAATATCTTTATTTTTTCTTTCTTTTTTGTTATTTGATATTATATCTATAAAGTGTTTGTAGGATAGATCTGGTATGATTATATGATTTGTTATAGAATAAACTGTTTAAAGTATTGTTATCTCATAAAGCATGAATGATTAAAAGTATAGTCAAATGATTTTTAATAGCAATATTAGGAGATATGTTTGGATTGACAATATGAGTTGTTATGTAATACAACTGTAATTGAGACTACGAAATGAATGCACAAAACTGATGAACCAACCAACACACTGTATGTACATAAGTGAGTTG
This sequence comes from Hydrophis major, assembly GCA_033807585.1. NCBI lineage: Eukaryota > Metazoa > Chordata > Lepidosauria > Squamata > Elapidae > Hydrophis > Hydrophis major. The sequence goes on from CM066330.1 coordinate 155,947,966, forward strand.
ATGTTTCTGTGTCTTGTCTGTTTTGTTTGTTTGTAGAAAATCAATAAAATTGTTTTCAAAAAAAATGTAGAATAGTATAAGACATGGAATAGAACACAAAAAGGAGCATGAGATTGAGCTTTGTGTCTGTATAAAGAAGTTCAACCTGGGACCATGCTATTTTCAAAAAATATGTTTTACTTGTATTTGTATGTGTGAAAACCCAAATAAAACTTTATTAAAAAAAAAAAAAGAATGTAATAAGGGTAGAAAAAAGCAAAAGGAGATTGCTTTTAACTACTGGTTCTCTGAACTGCTTAGAAAGTTAACAAGAGGTTCTGGTAGAACCGAGCAGAACTGGTAGAATTCCACCCCTGTTCTGGAGGCTCCTACGTGGGCCCATATAAACTGCTGTGGTATGAGCTGCACTGGTTGCCAGTCTGCTTCCAGGTCTGATTCAAGGACCTTTGAAGTCCTTTACATTATGGCGTGGGTGTAGGTTACCTGAAGAGCTATCTTACGCCAGTGGGATTAGCCTGTCCTACTTATTCCAATGGAAGAAATCTATTCTGGATTGCATCTGCCAAATAATTTCAGCTGGGAGGTTCCAGCAGAAAATGCTGTGCCTTTGGAATATTTTCCCATTGGAGATAAGGTTGGTGTTCACATTCCTGGCCTTATGGAAGGACCTTAAAGCCTGCTCTACCAGCTGGCCTGGGCCCCCGACAGGGGTGCTTTATGCTGGAGGTAGCTGACAGGATAGAGAGAAGATCCCCTATCCTCCTGGTTTTTAGCCTTTATTTAAACTTTCTAAACTTTTAATTGTTTTGTATTTTCTTTTTTTATCTTTCTTTTTGAGCCACCCAGAGTTCCTGCAACATTGAGGTAGGAGGCATAATTCAACATACAGTATTATTAAATAGATCTAGATTGTATTATTTGGTTTAAATGTACAGCCCAAAGCTTATTAGATCTTTGTGCAATCCTAAGTAGCGTTCACCATGGAGGCTCATGCGTTAAGGCATTAAAATCATTGACATCTGACAAGTTGCTTTGGGTTTTAATTTAAGAACAATGCATTAATCTAGCCGCTTTTAGTTTAGTATCATATACACACATAATAATTGCAGCTTAGTTAATTTAGTTAACTACGATTACAAATATTGGCTTAATACTGTTCTGTCTATGTCATGTCAGGGCATAAATAGTTTTAAACAGGAGTTTGTGCAGCCTCCTGTTTCTAATCCAGAGCTAATAGTCTTTTATAAAAGTGTATCCTGTTGAATGCAGAGGATATTAAAATAGGTGGTAAATATCATGCACAATTACTTGTTAAACATCATATTGATTACATAATGCTCTTTCCTTCCCTTCCCCAAATTTCTGCTATTAGAATGTGTTGATCTCTAGAGAGTAAGAACATATATTAGTATCAGAGACCATTTATCTCTTGGGATGATGACCAGTAGGATGCTATATCATTTTGTTCAAGCATTTAATTTTGGGAATAAAATGCTGGCCTGGAAAATTGTTTAGTGTTATTCAGCAATGTATTGTATTAATCATCTGAATGTAGGCACTTGTACAGTTATTGACTTTTGGACTTGCTCTTCTTTTGAAACAGCAGTCAACAAGATGATAACTTGTATTTTCATGCATACCACTATATCTTACTCTTGAACTTATTGAGTAGGGCTTAAGGGTCGAAGTTCATCTATGTTCTCATCTAAATTGGGAAAATACATGTTGCCCACATGTACAGTCTTAGTATCTAAATGATTTCACATTGTGAGGTGAGAATGCTAAAGAGGGATTCCAAATAGCATCATCACAAGATTTGGTCATCAAGTTGGTTTTTCAGGTTGTCTGATTCCAAGACAGATTCAAGATGATTTTCTTTCTTTCTTTTTTAATTTTATTGAATAAACGTTACAAATAGTGCGACTTTCTTGGCCATCATTTTGGCCATACAAGCTACAGTATAGAAATACATATAACAGCTAATTTCCTTTTTTCCTTATATTATTAGTATAGTGCTAGATTCATATTATTTATATTTATATACATTTATATACAATTATATACATATTTACAACCATCTTTTATACTCGTGAATTCTTATCATCTCATATTTGTCCATTACATTCCATTCTCTTTAGTTTACAAAACTTTAGCTTTCATTCCTATAAAGTGTTAACCCTTTCTTTCTTTTTCCTTGACTCTAGCCATTGATACATTTTACTCCAGACTTCATAATACTCTGTCTCACCCTTATCTTTGATTTCTAAAGTTAGTCTGTCCATCTCTGCACAGACTAATATTTTCTTTATTCACTTTCTGTAGGGGTATTTTCATTCTTTCAGTTTTGGACATACACCAATCTCGCACCTGTTATTATATGTATCATTAAATATATTATTCCTTTACTGTATTTCTCATTAATAATTCCCAGTAAGAACGTTTTTGGTCTGAACTCTACTTCCTGTTTAACCATCTCTTCTATCCTTTATTTTCCACCAGTATTTTTTTTTGCTTTTATACATTTCCACTACATATGATAATAGGTCCCTATCTCTGTGTTGCATTTCCAACAATGTGGTGATATACTTTTACTAATTTTGGCCAATCTAGTTGGAGGAAGATGCCATCTGTAAAGCATTTTATATTGGTTCTCTTTATATGAAGTTGCCAATGTTAATTTTCTATTTCTTTCCCATAACTTTTGCCAATTGTGTGTAACTCAATATTATAACCAAAATTTTGAGCCCATTTTATCATTACTTCTTTGACTTGCTCCTCCTCCATTTTATATTCTAGTAGATAGTTGTATACTCTCTTGATTGTTTTCTCCTCCATTCCTAATAGTATCTTATCCAATGCCATCAATTCTCCCATTCTTTCTTGTCCTTCTTGTATCTTGATTGGATTTGTAGGTATGCCCACCATTCAATTTGTATCCCTTCTTCTTTCAGTTCATGTTTGGATTTTAGTTCTCCTTTTCCATCTAGTAGATATTTGTATGTAATGACTTTCCCCAGATTCATAATGATTTTCTTAAAGCACAATAGATTTATTTGACAGAAATGAGATTGCATTTTTCATGCTGGCAGATACTAAGCTCCACTTCTCTTGAAAGCAGATGTAGCTCTTTATAATGAAACAGTGCTGTCATTTATTTTCCTTTGTATCATTTCTTTCAGGAGGTTTAAGTTGTAAACATAGTAGTTTCTTCCATTTCTAAGTACAAAAAAGTCACATAGATACAGGTTTTGTTAAATATTATTATGAATACAGAGAATAACTGTTTATATTATGCCCATGTTCTCACCTAACCCTTACTTATATACAGTATTTTCCCAAAAATAAGACCCAGTCTTATTTTCAACCCTAAATAAGCACCAAACTTTCAGGGGAAAACTTGCCCGTTTACCTTAGGACCACCACAGCCATGCCTCCCATGCCCCAACACCTGTTACGCCACTGCCTGACTTCTTCTGTGGCCGAGGGTCATCACACCAGTGCCTCTGCTTGTGCATTGTGCCATTGCACCTGTGCCTCACCCCACCTTGTACAATCAGATGGTAGGTGGTGGCTTAACTAGGACTTTTTTGGGGGGGGTAGGGCTCATACATGAAAATTGGGCTAGGGCTTGTTTTGGGGGTAGGTCTTATTTTCGGGGAAACATGGGATATTGGATTATAGCGCTCATCTCTCATACAGTACAATATTAAAAGACAATAAATGGAATTATAGCCCAACATCTCTGATAATAATCAGATTGTGGGAAGGTGGGATATTATGATTCCTGTGTGCAATGACATGTATTGTAATTTATCTTTAAAACAGGGCATGGCTTCCTTGTGTGTTTAATTTCTAAAGAAACCGCAAGAGAAAAACCCAGTTCGTGGGTTTTGCGTCAACAAAGTGACTGTGTTAGGAATTGTAGAACTCTAAACTCTGCTTTGTCTTTTGGAACTGATAGGAACAAAATCTGGTTAAGAATGAAGTTTTACTGCAGAACTTTTAGCAATGGAATTAAATGCAGCAAATCATGTTTCTTTTCTAAAGAAACCGCAAGAGAAAAACCCAGTTCGTGGGTTTTGTGTCAACAAAGTGACTGTCTTAGGAATTGTAGAACTCTAAACTCTGCTTTTTCTTTTGGAACTGATAGGAACAAAATCTGGTTAAGAATGAAGTATTACTGCAGTACTTTTAGCAATGGAATTACATGCAGCAAATCATGTTTCCTGCCATCATTCATTACATAAAGATCTACAAAACTGATTTTTCTACAATGTGTTCTTTCTTTCAAAAATGTATTGGTTTCTTCTAATTTATTTATTTATTTATTTGATTTGTTGATCGCTTACAAGATAATAGGTATAAGTATAAACATGAGTAGAATACAGGAAATAGGTATAAATAAATGGGGACAATAGGACAGGGATAATAGGCACAATTGTGCACTTATGCACGCCCCTTACAGACCTCTTAGGAATGGAGTGAGGTCAATAGTGGATAGTTTAAGGTTAAAGAAGTGGGGCTTAGAGGATGTAACAACAGAATCAGGTAGTGTATTCCAGGCATTGACCACTCTGTTGCTGAAGTCGTACTTTCTGCAATCAAGTTTGGAGCGGTTTATACTGAGTTTGTATCTGTTGTGTGCTCTTGTATTGTTGCAGTTGAAGCTGAAATAGTCATTGACTGGTCGGACATTGTAGCAGATAATTTTGTGTATTATGCTTAAGTCTAACTGTAGGCAGTGTAGTTTAAGGTTGCCCAAGCCCAATATTTCAAGCCTGGTGATATAGGGTATTCTGTTGCAAGTAGAGCAGTACAGTACTCTTGTGAAATACTTCTGGACTTGCTCAATTGTATTAATGTCCAATATACAGTGAGGATTCCAGACAGATGAGCTGTATTCGAGTATTGGTCTAGCAAAGGTTTTGTGTGCCCTAGTTAGCAATTCAATATTAGCAGAGGAGAAGCTTCTTAAAATTAGATTTACAATTCTTAATGCCTTTTTGGCAACGCTGTTACAGTGAGCTCTGGCACTTAGGTCATTTGATACAAATACTCCAAGGTCCTTGACAGAATGAGGGTCGTCAACGAGGTCATATCCACCTAGCTTGTATTTGGTGTACTGATCTTTTTTACCAATATGTAGGACAAAGCATTTGATGGTCAAGATTTGGAGTTTCTAATTTGTTGACCATTCAGACACATAATCAAGGTCACTTTGAAGGACAGTAGCATTGTTGGTGGTATTGAATAGTTTTACATCATCTGCAAAGAGAAAGCAGTTGTTTATAATTGTGTTATCTTTGATGCAGACAACTTGCACCTTAGTTTAATTACATCCTTATAACTATAGATACATGCCCAGATTTTCATAATCTGCTGCTCTCCAGAAATATTGGACTACAGTTGCCAAATATCAATTCAGTTGTGCTGGCCAGCTGTAATTGTCATTGCTCCCCTGACAACCAGAAGGTGTTCAGGTAGGTAGTAGTTATTGATTTACCTTGTAAAGAATAGAATAGAATTATCTTGTTAAATCGGCAGAGAATCATAGTAGGATAATTATAATTAACTAAGCTATATACTTGCTACATTGCTACTTACTTTTCTTAGGTAAATCAACATTCTTAATGTTGTTTAGTTAACATGTGTCTTGTCATCCTACAAATTAAATAAATGAACAATGACAGATACCAATTACCGTAATGTGCATTTTATAACATTTTGAGTCTTCTTGTATATGTTATTGTTCCGGTATTCAAAATTATTATTTAAATGCATTGCAACTATCAATAGTGATCCTTTAATTGCTTGCACATTCCAGTAACATTAAACCTACACTCCTAGAAATAACTCATAGATAAGGGATCAGACTCAATATGGTCCATTGGAGAATGAAGTAACAGCCCATTCCAGCATTCTGATAAGAAAGGACATTCATAGTGGAATACATCAGTGTGACACTGGAAGAGGGATTGCCCCAAATTAGTAGATATTCAGTGAGCTATCAAGGAGCAGCAGAGGAAGTATTACTCTTTAAAGGAAATAATCCACCCCAAATTGGGGGTTCTTGGATATTGGTAAACTTTTCTGGGATTATGAGAAAATACTCTTATGCTTTTACCAAAATGAAAATGAAATATCTAAAAACTTACTAAACAAGTCTGCATTGCTATTGACACACACAGCCTGATTATTAGCTATTTTTATTCTTACTAAAAGATTGTTACTATTTCACCAAGCAATTTTTATCAACAAGTCTAAGGAAGTTCCATTCAAGATCAAATATGCATGGGAGCATACAGGGAGACAATCATAATAAAATTTTGAATGGGAATAAAAGGTGAATGCACCAAAGTAGAAAATATAAATCTTTTAATGAAATTATTAATTATTTATTTATATTTGTTTACTGTTAATTATTAAGAAGTATAATCTTTTAACTCACTTCTGTTTTAGCCATGAAAAATAGCATTTCACCATTTTGGATTGTATTTTACTTGGTTTGTATCTGAACATCTGTGTATGCATATATTCTCTATATATTGCACTCCATATGCATATAAACATTAATATGTATACTAATATACTATGTTGTAATAAATATATTAAATACCCAGTATAATATATATTCATATTCTTTACTTACGGTTCCTATATAAGACCAATTTATTTAACATGAAATGACTACCTAATCTTCAGCACAGATTAGGACAATCCATACCTTATCATCCACAGGGAATCAAAATGGCAGCAGTAAAAAAAAATAAAACAAAACATGTTTAACATGTTAACACATGTAGAAGTCAGTAAATGTAATATAAATGGGAATTGTTTGTAGAACAGATGAATTGTGTAATCCTTCTCTGTTTTATTGCAACATTTGGTTAGAAGAGCATATTAGAGAGGTAACCAATAAAAAGTGGAAATGACAGTAGCACATACATAATTTTCTCTATTTTCTGAATTTCACTTAGATTTGTTTCAGTTTGGTATCTTGCTATATTTCTCTTCCAAATCTAGAGGACAGGCCTTCAGCTGGAGTAAGAAAAAACACCTTATATTTTCTTAATTACATTCCATAAAAAAGTATGGATTATACACAAATTATTATTTTGGTGGTCTGGATTCAACTTCTGCTACCTAATTTTTATCTTATTTTTCAAAATTCAAGCAAAAGCTTCCCTAAGAAATATGAAAGATTTCCTTTCCCATCTGGGACTACCAAGGAAACTTGTCAAAAATATTTACTGAAGCCAGTAAGCCAAATATTAAGATGGGAACCCTGTATCCAGTATAAATTGGACAAATGATATCATACTCAAATTTATTTATTTATTTATTATATTTATATATCACCTATCTCCCCATCAAAAGTGATTCTGGGCAGCAAATGTACATTACGCATGACTTTAATAGTACAGAGGTTTTGGAAATACATTGGAGTATCTAGAATGCAACTCTTAAAATATTGGATTCAACTTATTGTTCAAATATAGAAATATCCAAATAGCTAAATAGCAAAATCAAAGATTTGCAAATCAAATGTCCTGATGTGCCAGGTTTTTCTTTTAAAAATTGTTAAGGTGACATCTCTTGAAAGTAAAGAACACAATAGGTTTTTTGGAACTATAAATATCATTGTTTAATTTCAGTAGCTGTAAAGTTCTCAGAAATAAGACCTTTCTCAATTGTCAGAAATAAGGTGCAGTTTAAGGAAAAATAAAACATTGGGAAACAGTGTAGTCTTGTTATTAAGTTAAATTTTAACTTAAATGCTCACTGCCACTATCGTAACTACCAGGGTGTGATTTGAAGGAGCGTTTGGAATCTACCACCATGTCTAGACTAGTCATAATTTTGACTGAAAGTACATTCAGTGCTTGAAACTGACAGCTTTTGATTTAAATCCTGTCCTTTAGCTTAGTATGTCTTTCCTGTTGTTGTCACTTAGAGCAAGGATCGCCAATCTTTTGGACCTCAGGTACCACCCAACTCATAGTTTTAAATCCCACGGACCAGAGACCCTGGGAAAATCCCCCCAAAAAGTCTGCAGGAAAATTCCCCACCTTGTTTTCCTACTGATCGATTGTATTTATTTGGGATTGCAGGATACTGTCTCCAGCTCCATTCTCCGGGGGGGGGGGGGGGAGAGGCTTTTGGCTTCATGCAAGGAAAGCAGCAGAAGCAGCAGAAGTCTTTCTTTCTATCCCCCAAACTCTGCCAGAAATGAGTCTTTACTGATGCAGCCTCTTGGAGCAGGAGGCCTTGCAGGGTCCCAAAGACTCATTTCTGGTGGAGTTTGGGGGAGAGAAAAAGACTTTTGTAGACAAAAGCAGAAGAAAGAAGCAGAAAGAATCAGCCTGGGGGGCAGGCCAGGCGCATGGGGTGAGTGGGGCAAGGTCCCGCCCTGTGCCCATTCCCCCCTCCCCTCACTACCTCGTGTTGTTCACAATGCAAGCGACACAAGCCTTGTGTTCCTGAGGACATGTGGGCATCGCAGCCTTGTGTTCCCGCACAGCCTGGATTAATTGCTTTGGGGATTTCTCTGTGGACCACCAAAATTTTCTCACGGACCACCAGTGGCCCCTGGCCCACTGGTTGGCGACCACTGGTTTACAGCAAGGGTCTCCAACCTTGACAACTTTAAGACTTGTAGACTTCAACTCCCAGAGTTCTTCAACCAGCAAGTTGAAGTCCCCAAGTCTTAAAATTGCCACGGTTGGACACCCCTGCTTTAGAGGAGGATGGTTGTTTGATTCTTTGCAGGAGGCCTTTAGTTTAAAAATTCAAGGAATTTTTATTCTTTGCTTAGTTACCCTTCCAAACAGGTTTCTATCAACTGCACTTTACTGAAAGTTTTTCTGTACAAAAACAAAAGTCAAGATTCTTTGGGTTAAAATACTTCAGAGTAATCTTACAAAATTATATAGATTAATGTTTAACTTGCTTATAGAGTAGTTCCCAAAATCGAGTTTGGCTATTGGAGGATGCAGAAACTCTGTGTATGAAAAATGACCTGTGCATTCTGATCTGCATTAGTACCAGTGGCATTCCATATAATCTGTTTTTAAGACAGAATTGTGAGGACACGTTTTTTTAGAAGTATTGCAGCCCAGAAGTAAAAAAAAAAAAAAAAAAAGTTGCAGAATGAATTTGTGTCCAAACAAGCCACCTGCCAAGAATAAATACAAGCTGACTTTTATTGTATTTTTTTCCTGTCATGCTGCTCAATTTTTAATGATACACCCTTTCTCTAAATAGATTACATAACTGACAATTTATTGTTGTTACTGTTGCATGTTATCCTACAAAATTGTTTATCCCGGGGGAAGATCTGCTAAACAATGAAATCACTCTTCTCAGCATGGTCACATCCCTGCTTATTTTTGCAAGTCAATCTTCCCCAGTTTATAACTTTAGGCAGGATTGCAAAAAGTTTTAAATTGAATGATCATTGAAATGATTGAAAGCCACCCTGGGAAAACATGGAAGGGTTTGCAGTATGTATCAATTAAAGATACCTGGTCAGTTCAAACAAGATATTAAAGAGGAGGTAAGAAAATAGAAGAGATAGTAGTTTATGATACTCATGGTACAGTGTGATTATCACAAACTACTATCTCTTCTATTTTCTTACCTCCTCTTATGTTCCATTCCATTTGTTACTTCCTAGCTGCAGCAAGCCATTATGCATACATACCTGCAAATGTATCTCTTTGATGTAAGCAACATTATGCAGAATGCAAGAAAGGTGTAAGAAAATAGCACACCCCAAAAAGATATGAACTAAAAATGTAAATAAAAGCATAACATACTTTATAAATTACAAAATTAAAATAAAAATAAAAAAAATATTTGCAACTGTCTCCAACTATTTCCCCCTCTTTAGTAAATATTTCCCACATTTACATATTTTGCTGTAGTTTTCCTTCATTTATCTATTACTTGCAACTACTCTGCCATTCACATATTATTTGTACTTGTTGCATCCTAAAATCTATCTGTGGGAAGTTTAGTTTTTAGTTTAGCTTAGTTTACTTTATTTTCATCACACCTCATACAATGAAATTAAATATCATATCCAGTGTACATTATGACTATGAAAATAAACACAAAACACACATCCTTCACATTCTATACATCGAATTGAAAACCCTCGATATTGCATTAATATTGCACTATACAGTAGAATTCAATAGAGTTACTGCCCTGGGATATTCTTAGCCAACAATAAGACTGAAATATACTATCCTGACTACATTTAGATCAACCGTTCAACTACATAGTCACACAAAACATTCCATACTTCAGACCTGTTCATTTTATCATAAACTTTTTCTAAACCAACAAATACTGCATACAATTAACTTTTCACGCATTTCGCAATGCCTTGCTGAAAAGCAAACATTGGTTCAGGGCACTCCCTGCCTGGCATAAAGCCAAATAGCACCTCCCAGATTTTGTTCATTGTCACATCTTGTACCCTTTCAATCAGAATTCTTCCAAACATCTTTCTGGGTACATTTAATAAACTAAACCATTCACATTCCCTTTTGTTGCTATTCCTTTGGTGCAAGAGAATAGCAACTGCATGTTCCCAATAATAGGCATGTTTGTATCCTCCATAATACATTAATCAAACTGCACAACCATTCTGTAGGTAAAGTCCACTTACATTTTAAAGTTTCTTTAGTTATGTCATCCACACCTGCAGAATTACCATTTTCAATATTCTCAGGGCATTTATTACTTTTCTATCATAGGTTTTTCTTGGATGCTACCATTAATAGTCTTAGTTTCAATTACACTTTTTGCTATACCATATCAATTCCTATACAAATCTCTATAGTACTCCTTCCGGCATTCATTCATTGCAGCTTCGTCCCAAATAATTTTATGATTATTATTTTTAACTTCAATAGTTTTTGAAATCAATTCTGTTCATCCATTTTCAAAAGTTTTTTCTTCTTCTATAAAAATTGTTCTGCGTTTTTTCCACCTCTTTGAATCTTAATATTTTTCCTCTATTGTTTGCAAATACAATCTATTTCTCTCATAATTTGTTTCAGAAATTGTTCTGTTCTACAGTTTTGATTTCTTATCCACAGCCAATTTCACCTAATGAACCTCTTTTCTCTAATGTTCCATTTCTAGCACCACACAATTCTTTGATACACTAATATAATTCTTTTTGCAATTTCCAAGAAGTTTCCACATTCTCTTTCTTCCACATTCTTTTTCTGTTCATTATATTGGGAAAGGACTGGCACTTACTTTTTCTCTAGTCATTTTACTTGGTCAGCCTCACCAGGTAAACCAGACCAGGAAATCAACTTTACAGGAAGGCTAAAACTACTTTTATTGAGATTGACTATAAAACAGAATCTTGCAACTCTGTTTTTGCTACACCTCTTCCTCCTTCTTATACTTAAATGTATTAGGGAGGTTTCTGCTTGAGTTGCTTCTAATGATTATCTTGTTATTCTGGACTTAAAAAATATTTCAGCCCTGTTTACCTAGAGTTTGTGTATATCAGGGGTGTCAAACTTGTGGCATCATGGCAGAGTCACGTGGCATATCGTGACTTTTTCCCCTTTGCTAAATCTGGCGTGGGTGTGGCCAGCGCGTGATGCATCCAGCCCGGCAGGCTGCATGTTTGACAGCCCTGCTGTATATATCTATGTCAAGGTCATCTTTCTTACCCTTTAAACTTAATTTCTTTAACTTTTTTACTGTTTTTTTTTCTAGCATCTACAGAATCTATCAGAATCTATTCAGAACATATTTAGAACATCTTCATAAGCTTCTTTAATTCTCTCAGTCTTTGAATTGTAAATGATCAGATCAAGTATGCTTTTAATTTTATATCTATTCCACTGCCATGCAAGTACCATTCCTGTTCCTTTCAAGCCCATTTGCATTTGATTCCATTAACTATGGTATCTTTCTGGACTGCCTGCAGGAGTTTGTTTATTGGACTTGTTTTCTGCCCAGCTCACCAAGAGGTGAATCTAGGCAGCTTACCACCATTGAGGATTTGATGGACCCCCCCACTTTTTTTTACAGTGGTTCTTCTGCTTTGTTAGACCAGAAGAGGTTGACCAGACAATTCCTTCCTTGTGGGATGCCACAGAGTTTAGCCTTTTCCTTCTTGCTTCTTAACAGCTATATGAAGATTCCAGGACAGAAAATTTATTGGTTGGGATATATTATTATCAGGGCATATAAAAAGATACCGTTTTATATTTTTCCTGGCCCATGAAGAAATGCTCTTGCCTTGACTCAGGATCTGGATGCTGCTAAGGTTGAAGGGGATAAAATGGTTTGAGGCTAAATCCCTGCAAAGCAGGGATGGTGTTTGTATCTGGGCAATTTCTAACACTTCCAATTACGTCTACTTATAAGATAAACTACTTTGAAGGACCAGATCTGCAACTTTGACAGATTCGTGGCTTTTTTTTTTATGGCAAATAAAGACGGTGACTGGAGGATGGAGTGGTGGGACCTTTGTCCAACTTTGGCTCTAGACAAGTTATGGTTTTACCTGGAATAGAAAGGTCTTGAAGTGCCATCATAGCTAGTTAGCAAAATATTGGGGATATGTTATCTCTTTCAAATCACACCCTTTGAAAGCTCCTGGGAAGTTTTAGCTGGTGCAAAATGCAATTGTCTGGTACTAACCCAGCACCACAAGCATATTATACCCATGCTTCAGGCAATGATTTTTGCTTCTGGGTGTAATAAAAAGGGCTGATGTTTACAAACAAGTCCTGAAGTGGCTTGACATATGGAGTACTTGCAGGATTATATTCTCCAGATACAACAATTAGACTATCTCATATAAATATCCCAGGAGAGACTTTTGGTTCCTCTTCCCTTTTGGGATGGCTGGAGACCCAAAGCCAGAATCACTGGGTTTTTTTATGTGATTCTGGTCTAATCATATCAATCATATCAAGAGCAACTGCATTCTCTTCGCTGATGATGTAAAGCTATTCAACACCACAGACTATACTGCTACCCTTCAAAAAGACCTCAACTATGTATCAGAATGGTCAAACAAATGGCAACTTCAAATCTCAACAAATAAATGCTCTGTCCTACATATTGGCAAAAAAAAATCAGAAAATAAAATACAGGCTGAATAGTCAAGACCTTGTTGATGATCCACTCTGTCAAGGACCTTGGAATACTCATCTCTAATGACCTAAGTGCTAGAGCCCACTGTAACTACATAGCCAAAAAGGCATTAAGAGTTGTTAACCTAATCTTATGTAGCTTTTTCTCTGGTAATATTACACTAATAACTAGAGCATACAAAACATTTGCTAGACCAATACTTGAATACAGCTCATCAGTCTGGAACCCACATTACCTATCTGATTTTAACACAGTTGAGAAAGTCCAGAAATATTTCACAAGAAGAGCTCTCCACTCCTCTACTCGTTGCAGAATACCTTATGCCACCAGACTCAAAATTCTAGACCTAGAAAACCTAGAAAACCTAGAACTCCGATCTAAGTATAGTACAGTGGTTCCCAAAGTGGGTGGTACTGCCCCCTGGGGGCCAGTGGGATGCCTTAGGGGGTCGCTAAGAGGTAAGGGGGCTGGCAAGGGGGCGCTAAGAGGCAGCAGGGGAGTGTTCAAGGTGCTGGCCCTGCTCGTTCACTCATTGACTGTAGCACCACTCCAGAGCCAGTGCCTCCAATGTAAAAGCAGTGCTGCCACGGCAGCGTTCAATGCACCATCTCCCTGCTACCTCTAAGTGTCCCCAAGGGGGACGGCAGAGGGGCGCTAAGAGACGGCAGGGGGGTGTTCGAGATGCCAGCTGGCCCTGCAGATTCACCCATTGAGGCGCCAGCTCCTGAGCGGTGCTACAGTTAATGGGTGAACCTGCAGGGCTGGTGCCTCGAACACCCCCCTGCCACCTCTTAGCATCCCCAAGGGGGCCAGCAGAAGGGCGCTAAGAGGTGGCAGGGGGGTGGCACATTGAACACGGCCATGGTGGCATGTAATGTGCCACCACTTCCGCATTGGAGGCGCCGGCTCTGGAGCAGTGCTAGTCAACGAGTGAAACTGCAGGGCCAGCCGGTGCGTCCAATGCCCCCCTGCCGCCTCTTAGCCCCCCTTTGCTGGCCCCCTTGGGGATACTAAGAGGCAGCAGGGGGACATTCGAGGTGCCCATTGACTGTAGTAATGCTTCAGAACCGGTGCCTCAAATGCGGCAGCACGTTGGGAAAAGCTGCTGCCACCACTTTCCCAAAGTGCCGCCGCTGTCACATTCTGTCTGTCTGTCCATCCATCCAACCAAAAGGTCTGTCTGTTTGCCTGCCTGCCTTCCTGCCTAGCTACCTGCCTGCCTCTCTCTCTCTCTCTCTCTCTCTCTCCATCCATCCATCCTGTTATGGACTAAGCCAACGCAGCTGTTCTTTCTTGTTAATAAAGAGTTGAAGTCACTGTTCGATGTCTCGTCTCCATTCCTTGTGCCCATGCCCAGGACTTAACACATCCATCCATCCATGTTCAAAGTGCCGGCCCCGCAGGCACATCGGGAAAGTAGAGCAAAGCCAGTCTGAGAGAGAGGGAGGGAAGGAGGGAGAGAGAGAGAGAAAGAGAGAGACTTGATGCATCAGATTGAATGAGGCCTAGTTTAGACTGAGGCCCTTTTCCACACTGAAACATCTTTGCCAGCACATTGAAACCTCTTTGACTTCTATTAAAGGTTTTGTGGATGAAACATGGTCAAGACGATCAGGAAGTTCTCACATTTTGTTGAGGCTTTAAAAAAGATCCATTGGACCAGATCTCCACCCTAAAAATTACTTTTTCCCAATGTATTACAGTGCCAATTCTGAAGAAGGCAAAACCAAAATGTACTGGTAAATTACAAGGAGAACACACACACGCACACACTCCCTTCTAACCCTGCTGGAGCAGGTGATTGGACTAGAATAGATATCTCATTATCTTTCTCCTCCCTCCTTTATTTCTTTTTTTTTCTGTCCCTTCCTTCCATCCCCCCTCTTTCTTTGTCCCTTTTTCTTTCTTTCCCTTTTCTCTTTATTTTCTTCCTCTCTTTGTCTCTTTTCTCTCTCTCTTTCCCTCTATCAGGCTCATGCCTTTGGATCAGGGGTCACCAAACTTTTGGACCTCAGGGACCACCAAACTCATAATTATAAATCCCGGAGACCACTAATACGAATTTTGAATGACGTTGGCTTTCTGGCGTTGGTGAGAGAGAGAGAGAGATCTGATCCTCTTTCTCACACACACAAGCAGGGGTGGGATTTAGACCCCTGATCTAAAGCTGTCAAAACTCCAAAAACTGGTCTGGGGAGGCCAGTCATAAATTAGAACACTTGCTAAAAAAACAGTCATTAAATGAGGACCACTTGTATTTGGTTTGCCAGTCACCTGGCCATGCCCAGCCAGTCACATGACCAGCAAGCCACGCCACCCAGTCATGTGACCAGCAAACCACACCCTCAAATTAGGCCACACCCACAGAAATTTGAATCCCACCCCTGGGTGGGGGGCACCGTGGATGAGTTTGTAGCACTAAGGGGGCAGAGGACCAAAAAAGTTTGGAACCACTGGTATAGTACATAAAATCATACATTGCAATGTCCTACCTGTCAATGAATACTTCAGCTTCAACCATAACAACACAAGAGCAAACAATAGATACAAACTCAAGATTAATCGCACCAAACTTGATTGCAGGAAATATGACTTCAGCAACAGAGTGGTCAATGTCTGGAATATTTTACCTGACTCTGTGGTTTCTTTCCCAAACCCCAAAAACTTTAAACTTAGACTGTCTACTATTGACCTCACCCCTTTCCTAAGAGTTCTGTAGGAAGCGTGCATAAGCGCACCAACGTGCCTACCGTCCCTGTCCCATTGTTTCTTTTATTTTTTTTTATTTTTCTTATATGTATCCATGTATTCATAACTATGTTTTTACTTATACCTATTATCTTGTAAGCAATTGACAAAAATAAATAAATAAAATGGCTTTTCCTCATAAAACAGGCTTGTTCTTTCCTTAATAGAATTCTGGAAAATTGTAGAAATGGAGCTTCTTCCTGGGAGATTTAGAAAGGAGTTCTGCCATTGCTTATGACATTGATGTTGTTATTATGACGTTGTACCAGAATTGTTCTATAGAAGTTGGGGTTTTTTTTCCTTCTCAGTGTTCTCCCATAAGTGCAGGCTCTGCCTTTTGGAGGGGTAGGGCGGGGTAGGGGGAGAAACCAAATGTTGATCCATTGGTTGTGATAGGAATTGATTGACTGGCTTGTCATCTGAGCCTACATCAATTATTTAGAGACAGTATTTGATCCAAAGTCACCCAACCAGCAGCTTTCATACCTAAGAGGGTTCTAGAACTCACAGTGTCTTGGTCTCTAGCTTGGTGCCTTAACCACTAGACCAAACTGGTTTAAATAAAGACATAAGTAAGCATCTATGAAATGATATATTTAAATTTAAATAAGATACCAATAACTTCAATAGAGAAACTGAATTGTTGAATCAAATTGATAGCTTGAACCTGCAGGACGTCCCTGGCTGATTTAATGGTATCTTAGTACAAACAAACAATGAATAAATGAATAAATACAGCAAGCCATGTTCAAATGGCAAGTTCAAACGACATAGTAAGCTTCAATATAACAGGTAAGCATGTGAACCAGAATCAATTTTGTGTGCTTTGCTTCTGTTCCCTTCATTGTTCAACCAGATTTTCATAATACTTATTTTGAGTTCCCACGCCTTTCCAAACTTCCCTGTCTTCTTCATTAAACATTGCACTTTTCTCTTTCTCTTTAATAGTTCACAAACTAAATTTGGATGAACAATTGTGCTCACACTGAGGAACATAATTGTTGCTGTGTTTTTCATTATACTGCACTGAAGTATTATCTCTGACAACTGCATATTTATTCTGAACTCAGAATAGATTCTCCTAGACTGAATTTTGATTGGTTGTAATACTATAATAATATTAGGATTGCCAGGATTTTCAGCTGGGATTTCAATCTGTTTCCTGGAATCTCTATTTTTCTCCTCCGCCATTAGAGGAAAAGTCCCTTCTGCTATGTGTGTGTTGGCTTATGTTTACCTATATACTGAAGTGTCAAAGTAACATACCAAGTATTTGATTTCCCCCATCAAAAAGCAATTAGAGAAATCAGTGAACAGTGTAGAAAAGCTACAGGGAAATATTTCTGAACTGGAGAAATGGAAAATAAACATAAGATTGTTATGAAGGAACTAAAAAATTTAAAATTATATTCAACATGATCACTTTTACTCATATCTTCTACAATGTAGAATTCAGAACACATGGCTTAGTTTAATTAGTTTTGCATTAGCAGAAACAAGTTGAAACTTGCAACATTCTTCCTCTACATGCTGAAAAGTTTTGTTTGGGTGGTAGGACCTAGCTTTTAATGAGATCAAGTACTGCCCTCCAAACTTGATTTTTTAAAAAAATGAACAGAGTTCACTCTAGTTAGTATTTACATAAGAGAACATCATTGTATTTTGGGGCTTTTCACTAAATCAGAAAATTAAAAAATATCTGGGAAGAAAGGAAAGGCAAAACGACTTTCAGTCTGTTGCCAAGAAAGTGAGATATCCATTAGTCAACAGGAGTTGAGGTCAACTTGGAGGAATCTTTCCCTTTATTAACTCTGTCAAGTCCAAATACTTATGGAATGGCATATTCATCACTTTTATTTTTGGGAACAATTATTTCTGTCTCTGTATTTGGTGATTCCTGTGCTTTTAATCATGCTCATGACTTTGTCATCCTGATTTTTTCATAAAAGCTTACTGCTTCACGGTAATTTTTTCTGGGACTTAGATACACTTCCTCTGACAATATTTTTGCTGACACAAACATTCCTTGAGTGTTCTCAAGTTCTAAACAGTTTTAAATAACAAAAAGAATTCCATGGCACACACACACACACACACACACACACTACAGAAAGAGAATTAGGATGTTTTATCTTTTTTATCTTTTTATTATATTTTATTTATTTTTAATATTATCTTTTCAATAAAAATAATAATTTACTAAACATACATTGAAATCACATTAGTTGAAGATGCTTTGCTTATTCTTGTTGAGCAAATTAATAAATAAATTTTCCTTTAAAACTTTAAAATGTGTTTACTAGAATAAGGCACTGATGTAGGCTAGAACTAGAGAGGAAAGAAGAGTAATTAGAAAAGACCGTTGTGCAGAAATATATTTCAGAAAACTGTTCCAACATTCCCAATATTAGAAATTATGTCCTCGCACATATAGGACAGTTTATCCTGTCTGGCAGGAAGAAAGATTGAAGAGAAGTACTTAGATTAGACATTATAAACCGCAAGTTTTATTTCCTTCTTTATGATCAAATTTCATAAAAGTAAAATAATAATTTTTGTCAGTTGACTAATAATACTGGAGTCATACTGAAATGATTAAACATATCTTGGGCTACATGGACTAATTTGGTAACAGTTCTGTGCTTTTTGTATGAAAGTAGAGTTTTTAGCAAAGCCAGCAGGAATTTGGTATAATTTTTCATTTCTTTACTGGATGACCTAAATCAGCAAATCAGGAGGAGGGAATTCTAGATTAATAGGGGAGAAATTAAATAATTCAATGGAAAATTAAAGCCCTAAGAGTGAGTTTGTCTAGTTGAGCCCATTCATAATCTCCTATTCTCAGTTAAGATACTCTGAGAAGACTTCACATTTAGGCATTTCTTTTTCTCCTTTCTCTTGGGCCCCTTTCTAAGGTTCCTATGATTTAGTTTAGTACTAAAGCTAAGAAAGGATATTTTCCTCATTAAGCGTAGTTTGCAACCAGAATTTGAAGAATGAGAAAGGGAAAACATGATGTTTGCATTTAGTTGGGTGATTGGTAGGGCTACATCTGCATAGAAATGATGTAGGATTTTTTTTAAAGGTCAAAATAATGAATTGCTCATCTCTAAAATCAAATACATTATCTCACTTATTGAGGAAATAATGGATGGTAATTTATAGTGATAGATATAAAATTTTTGAGAGTTTTATATCTATCACTATAACCCACCCACCCCAATTGCCTTAATGTATAAAACCTTCCTATAGAAAGGTTTCTCCCCACATGTGTTCGGTGAATTGTGAGAGATTGGAAGGGTGTCTCTGGAATGGTTGAAAATGTAAGAGTATATACTAGTAAGAGGTGTAAATGGTTATAAACCCCTGAAGCATAGATGCTTTTGAAGATTAACTTTTATCCACTTGCTGATCTAAATAGGGCTTTCTCTTTTTTGTTTTCATCCATTCCCCCTGATTTCATTTCCTTTGCTCACATCTGTGTCTAGTTTTGTTCCTTTCATTTCCTCCCTGAAATTTCTTTCTTGATGTGGAAAAAATCAGACTCTGCACTTGTGAGAAGAGGGCCCTTCCCAATTAAAAATACTTTCTGCCTCTTCTTTATTGAAACAAGGGAAGAAATATGTATGTAAAGGACATATGACCAGGATTTGTATATATATTTCAGAGAATGGGAAGAGTGTGTTCATTAAAATTGCCTATAAGATAAAATGTCAATCTAATGGAGGATATTTTAATTTATTTTATTTTGTTAATGTTCATGATTTAATAAATTTTAACTTTGTTGATTTAATACATTTTAATTAATTAATTTGGTTAGTTTAATTATTTTTAATTGATAAATTTTATTTAATTGTATGTGTGAATTCTAGCCCTGACTCCCTTTGCCGCATGACTTCCGGTAGCTTTTTCTATACATAGATATATCTATGTATAAGAATCATAAGGTACAACACTTATGATTCTTGACTCTTGAATCATAAATGTTGTACCTTACGATTCTTGACTCTTGACGAATGTATCTTTTCTTTTATGTATACTGAGAGCATTTGCACCAGACAAATTCCTTGGGTGTCCAATCACAGTTGGTCAATAAAGAATTCTATTCTATATACAGTATATGACTTCATTGCATGTATAGAGATCCTGGATTCCTTTCCCCTTACATGATGCTTGTGTTGTTACCAAATTACTACTAGTGTTAGTAATGTTATTAATTGTTGTTACACTTATCTGGCTTTCAACTGAACTGAAAGCCAGAATGATCTAATAGTTGAGATGCTGGATAACGCTGGAGAAACACAAGGATCAGCTCCACCCTTGGGGAAACTCACTTTTTTAAAAAATTGAGCTATTACTATCTCACGGCATTACTGTCAGTTGACCAGGTGAGAAGACAGAGACAACCATCACAAAAAGTAGCATTTCATTCTAGGGTGCCCACATTTAATCAAGCCTGCATTGTATGGTTTCTGTATGTACTACCATATAATTGTTAGCTGCTCCATCCATTTCTTAAATAGATAGAAGGCCTTGCGGTTTACTTACAAATCAGAGAAACAGGGAGCAAATGTTTTTGTAGAGATTAGTAATGAAGATTTTTTTTCTCCACTTCAATATCTGCTCATTCTCAGCTCTTATGAAGGCAGAACCTGTATATAATAGATGCTGAGATCAGCTTAAAGATAGCAAAGGCTAACATTGGTTACTGCATGTTCAGGAAATATCCTACCTTCCTCTTCCATGTTGTGTTTTATTTTATTTAGTTTTGTTTTGTTTTGGGTACAGGCATTCAGAATCTAATTACAGTGCATTTAATTAACCATCTTTTGTAAAGGTTTGGGTAAGAGTCAATTTGATTGCATCAGGTTACAAGTGTAACAAACACAAATACAGAACATTTATGAGTTATTTGTCCCTTGGGGACAATATATATTTCTGTTCTGAAAGTCAACATTTAACAAGGAAAAAAGAAATCAGTAGCACATTTGTTTTGATAACAGATAGAACAGATTTCCTAGCCTGGTGACTTCCAGATTTTAGGAGCCAGGCTTCCTGGGAATTATGGTCCCTATACATTTAGAATGTATATAGGCAGTATAGCCATAAAGTTACAAAACAGTGAGTTATGTGTGTTTCCTAGGTGATGTGCTTTTATGACCAATGTTGAGTATTTTCTTTTGAACTTCTAAGCACACTCTACTTGAGCAAGTATGTTAAGCTGAAACTAGTTGAAAAATGCTGTTGCTTAAGAATTTCAGAAAGTTGATAGTGGTATCTGTTATCAATACTAACATGCCTTCAGGCATCTTGTTGAAATTATGTTGATATAAATTAGAGCAATATAATGCTTTAGGAATTTCGCATGGAAAGTTTTCAGCAGCCGGTGAGGTAACTCGTGAACTGGAGACTAGATTTGATGCTTAAATGTCAAGTAATGTTTACCCATGGTTTCACTGAAAAGCGACTGGTTGGTGCCCTCATTTTAGGACTAAAATACAAACTCAGAATTATGTTAAATTAATTTTAAATCAAGAATTTGACTTATGGAGGGATTGATGTCATGTTGAAAATAGGTTTTGAAGCACCCCAGTGTCATAAGTACCTAAACTTATAAAATGAATATGTAATACACTGTTTAATCTATGGCACCTTGTTTTTATATTAAAAAATCAGGACTTGAACAAAGACACATTCAATTATTGCATGGATTTGTAAAATAAAGATAAATTAGGGCTGTAAAAACTTGCGGCCTGTGGGCCGGATGCATCATGCACTGGCCACACACATGCCCAGTTTAACAAATGGGGGAAAAGTTGTGATACGTCACATGATGCCACCATGATGATGTGAGTTTGACTCTGAGATAAATGAAGCAGTTCAATACAGGTAGTCCTTGATTTACTATCACAACTGAGTACAATATTTCTGTTGCTAAGCGAGACAGTTGTTAAGTGAGCCCCATTTTACCATGTTAAGTTAGTAACACAGTTGTTAAGTGAATATGGTTTCTTCATTGACTTGCTTGCCAGACTGTCACAAAAGGTGATCACATGACCCCTGGATACTGCAACTGTCATAAATATGAACCAGTTGCCCGAATTTTGATTACGTGACCATAGAGATGCTGCAGTGGTCGTGTGAAAAATAGTCGTAAGTCACTGTTTTCAGTTCTGTTGTAACTTTGAATGGTCACTAAACAAATGATTGTAAATCAAAGATTACCTGTGCTATAATTTTCCCTCTGAAAGCAGTTTCTATTGATGGTATATGGATATATGCAACCTCAGAGGATCTTTGGATGATCTCTTCACTGTGGATTTTGAGGGCACTTAGAAATCTGCTGGGGGAACAGGGAAGAAGAGAACATTCTGATGAATAAGCACCTTACTGTTGGATTCTACTCCAAATTCACCTATAGCCCCGGGTCAATGCTTTCTATAATAATGATGAGAATGATCGTAACAATAATTCAATGAACAATGCAATAATTAACCCATATATTCTCTTCTTTATCCTATAAAAATAGAAGCAATTTTTAGCACTGGTGGCATACAATGAACTGATCCAGTTTTGTGTCTTTCAAGTTCGCCCAAGCAGGGTAATTTATTGAAATAAAGGGTAAAATAAATTTGTTAAAGCTAGGCTTGGTTGATTTACCTATTTTAACTTAAGTCTATTCAAGTCTAAGAAACACACACACGACCAAAGGTTTGTAAAAACGAATGAATGATCTTAGAATGAAACTATTATAACTAAGATTATCCCAAAGGTGCTTTTTCAAGAGGCAACTGGACATTCTGGTTTTTCTTTGAAGACATTGCTCTTCTCATCCAAGAAACTTCTTCAGTTCTTCATTCAAGGAGCAAAGAATAAATAGTTAATAGAGTTTTAATGCATCAGAACTTTGAATCAGGAACTTCCGGTTTGTCAGCTTTGGCAGCAGCAGGGATTCGCGATCCTACGCGATCCCTGCGGTGCTAGCCGTCTTGGTGCCTCCGATCCTGACAGGTCTGGAGGCTAAGGCTGCCCCGCAGAGGCAGCCGATGACAGGGGGAGCTGGAGAGGGGTTTGGGGGTGTTGCAGACCCCCTCCCCAGCCAGCAAAACCCCCTTTTCTCAAGACGGTGGAGTGGCGGTCTGTAATGGCCGCCACAAAGAAGCCGGCAGCTGGGTAAGACTGAGCAGGAGGAAGAGGGGAGAAAGTTTACAAGAGAAAGTTTTTTAGCTGACCCAGGACTTTAAGAGACGTCTAACATCCTGAAAATTATGACTATTTTTGAACGATACTTTGTTTCCAAAGGAGAATCTCAAGTGGCAAATTTGAGGTACTGAAAGGGAAAGGTTATTCTCCTTCCCTATGGAATCAACACATGGCCATTGAGAAACCTGTCTTTTTATAAAAGGTAAAAACTTGGCTTCTTGTTATAAGTGGGAAGGGAGAGGACAAAAAAAAAAGAGGAAATATTAAGATCTTGCTGGAGGAGATACCTTGAAGATTTTGAGACTAGAAACTAATTGCAATAAGACTTTAAAATATAGATTGGGCTTTTTTTTTTTCTTTTCCCTTCTATTGATATTACCCCAGGAAGAGAAAGTGAGAATTTTGTGTTTTGTTTGGACTGATTGATGTCTCTGGGACTTTGGGGAACTGTTCTAACTTTTGAAACATCTTGGTTGTTTTAAGAAGAAGAATAAAGAAAAGATTTACAATGGCTTTACCTGTTGATGAACTTAGAAAGGAATATGGAAAAATAAAAAAGAAGGCAAGGACGCTGTGAAAGAAGCCTTCCTTTTTTTAGAAATGGCGCTTGCTATTTATCAGCAAACACAACAACAGATGGAGGAAACAGAAGAAGAAGAAGACGCCATCTTCAATGAATCTCAAAACTTAATTAAGAAAGAAAAAAGAGAGGAAGGAAAATGAAGGACTTAAGACTTAAAAAAACACCCAAGAAAGAGAAAAATAAGATGCAAAATCAACATAATGTTAGTAAGCAAAAGAAAAAAGGAATACAGCAGAGAGGGGAAACTAAAAAGGCAGAAGGTGGGGGGGGGGTAAAAAGGCCAGGTGGGATAAGAAAGAAAGGGAAAAGGGGGGGGGAAGCCGCAAAGGTATGAAACAAGATGGGAAAAAAGGAATTTTTTTTAGGGATAAAGGGTAATGTATAATTTCTTTTAAAAAGAAGATTCTGCAAGGTACATAAGATGGTATTGTAGTATTTGTATTAGAAATAGAAAACTAGAATGTTATAAGAATTAATATAAGATTAAAATATTGAAATGTTTCGTAATGATAGACTTTAAAATTTAACAAAATATTAAAAGGAATGTTTAAAATATTGAGTTTAATTGAAGAGTTTAATTGATTGTTGTATTGATGTTACTAAAAACTTACTATTGTAGCGTTTGTTTTTAAAATAGATAACTGGAATATTACAAGATTTAACATTTAAATTTATTATTTAACTATATTAATCATTTTGGATTTATTATTCTTTCCTCTTTTTAAAAGTTAGCTGGTAGAATGTACTAAGCAGAATCAGATTGGGTAATGGGCGTTATTCTAAATATTAATTTAGGGGGAGGATAGAAAGGCATCATACTCTGATCAGTGATTTCAGGAGAAATCTTTTTTTTTTTGTAGGGAATGAGATAAATGGATAATTTGGAAAGAATGGACAAACACAATGATTTAAATTAAAATGAATTAAATAAAATAGAATTAAGAAGAGTGAAAAGCGGGGAGAAGTTATATAGAATTTATAGAATGGTAAATAAAATAGGTAATGGTATATAAGATGAGCACGAAGCTAATTGAAGTCCATATAAAGAGAGGTAATCTGGGTCCAAACTACTTTCTTAAAAGAAGTTTTATTGTTGTGTGTTTTGTGTGTTCATGCTTGTTTGAGAATTAATAAAACCTCGGAGGAATGTTGGATGAGAATAATGGTAACCAAGTCAGAGAGAGAGAAAATAATAATAATAATGAAATTGAATAAGAGTAAAGAGAAATAATGAGAAATTTGCTAAGAGATATTTATATATTCATATGGAAATGGTGTAAAACAGAACTATGTTGTATAAAATAAAGTCTTATTCGACTTGTAAAATTTATAATGGAAAGAGGGTTTATGTATTCAATGGTTAATGAAGGTTTGTTTGTCTTTAAAATTAATAAAATTTGTTTCAAAAAAAAAAAGAACTTTGAATCAGAAAGTTAGCACTGTTAGGTTCTGCGCATGGGCTCAAGGAACAGAGATGAGATGGTGAACAGTGAACTTCAACTCTTTATTAATCATTCTGAACAGAGCAAAAACCTAGGGCAGCAGCAGCCATTTTATAGGCAAGCTGCTGATCTAGTAACCAATGAGAAACGTGGAGTGTTAACCCCCTTAACCAATGAGAGTGGCTCGTTAACAGCCAATCAGATTCTCCTGAACGGACCAATCTGATCTCGCTATTATTGGTCAATCAGAAGTGCAGGATTAGAACCCTGCTATTTCTAAAGGTTTGATAAAACTTTATTTTAGCGTTTATTAGTTCATAACACCCCTTCCCCCCGGGTTCCGTTTTAGGGGTGCGGTGACGTAATCCCTGAGGTATGAAGGTTGTTTTGACTGTCTATTGGATTTACGCTGTCCCGCCGGTTCCTGTCTGTAACCCGGTTTCGGCGGGATGTTTTTGGGCAAGTCGGGTGCCGGTGGTTTCTCATTGGATGACTTGGTGCTGCTAATGTTCTCGTTGTTGTCCTCTGATCTTTGCGGGCTTGCTTCTGTTGAGGTGTTCCTCTGTGGCGAGGACACTCCCCTCCCTGATTCTTCTTCATTCGTTATGCCCGATTGCTGACTTCTTTTGCTTCTGCTTTCCATCATCTCAAATTCGGTTTCTTCGACATCCCCTCCCCTCTCAGTTTGGGAGTTACCGGAGTCACGGAAACTAGGTTGTAGCCTTGAGTGAAGCTGATTTATATGGCGTTTCCATATTTTTCTGTCGCAGGTTTTCACCCGGTACGACCTGGGTCCAGTGGCTTGAATTACAGTTGCCTCGACCCACAACAGTTCGCCAGAAAGGTTTCTGGCGAAAACTAAATCGTCTGTCTGGAACTCGCGGCATTTTCTGCTAGATCCACAAGGTTTCTCTGGCTCGTAAGACGGGTGGAGCCGGTCGAGGTGGGAACGGAGTTTGTATCCCATTAATAGTTCAGCTGGAGTCTTGTTGGTGACGCTGTGTGGAGTGATGTGTTGGAGAAGGAGTATTCTGTTTATTTTATCTTCAATGTCCCCATAGACCATTTTGTAGAGGGTTTTTTTAACAAATTGTACCATGTGCTCGGCTCTTCCGTTAGCCGCGGGGTACGCAGGCGAAGTTAGCGCATGGCAAAAACCCCAGTCCGCTAAGTATTGTTCAAAGGTTAGAGTGGTAAACTGGGGTCCGTTGTCGGAGACCAGAACATCTGGCAGTCCATGTGTCGCGAATAGCCTGTTCAACTTCCAGATGACGGACTCGGTTATAATACTCTTCATTTTGTGGATCTCGAGCCAGTTGGAATAGGCATCCACTGTTAGTAGGAACGTATGTCCCTTGTTAGGTCCCGCAAAGTCAATGTGGATGCGGGACCACGGTCCCCGGGGTGTTTCCCATTCTGTTGAAGTTGCTTTAGGTGGGGCACTGCTAACTTCTTGGTACTTTAAACAAGTCTTTACCCAGGCTTCGATCTGTTTGTAGATGCCCGGTCACCATGCGTAGCTTCGTGCAAGCGCTTTCATACGCACGATGCCAGGGTGACCCTCATGCAGTGTTTTTAATACTGCTCGTTGTAACCGCTCTGGGACAATGACTCTATCTCCCCATAGGATGCAGCCTTTTTGCAAAAAAAATTCTGTTTGCCAGTTTTTGAAGGGGGTGAAGTCATCAGAGGTTTGTTCTACTGGCCCTCCCCATTCGACCCAGCTAAGAACTCGCGTTAAGATAGGATCGCGTTTTGTTTCAATCGCAATATCTCTAGCTGTTAGCGGCGGTGAATGTAGCATTTCAATCTGGAGTGTCGTAAGGGTTGGAGCTGGGTCGCTGATGGTTTCTGGAAGTGGTGCACGGCTCAGCGCATCAGCGTGAGGAATGGCTTTCCCCGGGCGGTGTTGCAATCTATAATTGTACGCAGCCAAAAACTCCGACCAGCAAGTCATTCTAGGTGATAATATATAGGGGGTTGGCTTGTCTCCCGCTATAATCCCCAGCAAAGGTTTGTGGTCGGTAACAATAGTAAAAACTCGTCCATATACATATTCATGAAACCGTTTCACAGCAGATACAACAGCAAGAGCCTCTTTATCGATTTGACTATAGTTACGTTCAGCTTTTGATAGGTTCCTTGAAAAATAAGCAATAGGGGCCTCACTACCGTTTAGTAACACATGGCTCAAAATGGCTCCTACTCCAAACGGTGACGCGTCACATGTGATTGTTAAAGTCTCGTTGTACTGCATTAAAACAGCATCTGAGGTTAATAAGTTTTTCACTTGTCGGAACGCGTGCTCCTCTTGGTGCCCCCAGACCCAGGTTGCTTTTTTGTCAAGAAGTCTATGTAGGGGCTCAGATACAGTCGCTTTGTGGGGCAGGAAGATGTTGTAAAAATTAATGAGCCCCAGAAAAGCTTGGAGATCAGTCTTATTTCTGGGTCTTGGGGTGTTCTTGATTGCTTTTAGTTTGCTATTGGTGGGGTGAATGCCTTGTTTATCGATTAGGTACCCCAGGAACTCTACTTTATCTGTACACAGTTGACATTTATTTTTTTTAACCTTAAGGCCGGAGTCTTTAAATTTCTGGAGAACCAATTTAAGATGCTCTTTTAGTATTTCTCTATTCGGGGCAGCAATTAAAACGTCATCAAAGTATGGTATGACCCCTTTGATCCCCTGTAATAGTCTCTCCATCAAACTTTGAAAAATCCCTGGGGCTATGCTAACTCCGAATTGGAGTCGGTTGCACTTAAAGGCACCTCGGTGTGTAACGATCGTTTGTGCCTCTGCTGTTTTTTAATCTACAGGTAGTTGTTGGTATGCCTGTGCTAAATCCAATTTAGCGAAGACTTTTCTGCCCCCCAGGGAATGGAGGAGGTGTTGTACCACCAGCACCGGGTAAGCGTTCTGTTGAAGGGCGTGGTTCAGGGTGGCACGGTAGTCCCCACAAATCCTTAATGATCCATCCGGTTTAATGGGTGTTACGATTGGGGTTTCCCAACGAGCGTGGTCTGTTGGTTCTAAAACACCCTGGGCTATTAATTTGTCAAGCTGCTCATCAATCTTTGGTTTAAGGGCAAAAGGTACCCGACGAGGCTTAAGGCGGATGGGCGCTACTTCAGGGTTAAGGTTAAATGATATCGGGGTCCCCTTGTACTCGCCTAGTTTGTCTGCAAAAACATCCTGGAATTCCTGGACGAGGGCCTCCTCCCAGTCGTCGCTTCTGGCTTGGTGAATGCCGGCTACCTCAATCCTGAGTGGAGCAAACCATTGAAGGCCTAACAAGCTAGGCCGATCACGGTTGATGACGATCAATGGTAAAGATGCAGTGCAATTTTTGAATGAGACTTGGACTAGGCTGGGTCCAACGACCGGAATTCAGTTTCCCTGATAATCCTTGAGTATAATTCTTTGGGTTCTGAGGTCTTGCCACCGGACGGCAGGGATTAATTGTTTAAGGGTCTTCCAGGAAACCATCGAGAGGGATGATCCTGAATCGACTTCCATCACGCAGGGCTGGTTTTCGATGGCGACCTTCACTCGGATCTTCTTTGCATCTAATGATGAGGCATGACCAATTGTCATGGTTTGGTGTGCCTCTTCTCGTTTCGTTGAATTGGCCAGTGGTTTATTTCTGTAGGAGTGGTTGTTCCATTGGTGGTTCAAATGTTCCTGACTCACAGGACGATTTCCTGTGGTTTGGCAGTAGTTGGTCCTCCTCTGAAATGGGCTGGATCCTTGCTTGCTTCTACAGACCTTTCCGATGTGGCCTCTCTTCCCACAAACATGGCAGAGTGCGCCAAGGAATTTGCAGTCTGATCGCGGGTGGTTTGCCCCACAGCCTGCGCATTGATGCTGCAGTCTCTGATTACGCTGGTGGTGTTGGTCTCGTTCAGACCGGAGCCGGTTGACCTCTTCCTCATCACTTTCTGATGACGATTCGAGGTCCTCGTGGTGGGTTGCCATTGTATGTCCCTCTAGACGAGGTGAGGTTTCGCCGGCGAGTTGGCGAGCGGGGCGTTGGTGCGGCACATTCGGACAGCCAACTTCCTGGTTGCTTCTGCTGCAGTAGCATCAGCGATGGTATCTTCAAGGCTGATGTCGCCTTTCGCCATCAGCTTACTTTGCACGTGTGGTGCATCTAGTCCCAGAACTATTCGGTCTCTCAGAGCTTCTTCAAGGTCGGCGAACCCGCAGAGGCCTCCCAGGTTCTGGAGATCCGCGATAAAATCTGCAACGCTTTCTCCTTTCCGCTGGTCTCTCTGGTAAAATTCATGTCTTCGGACAAGTGTTGGTACGGTAGGTGCATAGTGGGCCCGTAGGAGGGGCTCGAGGATGTCCCAGTCCATGGATTTCACCTCAGCCGGTTTCGCCAGTGCCTTAGCCATCTTAAAAACGGCAGGTCTGCAGTGGGTCAGAAATACCGCTCGCTTTTTTCCCGTAGTGGCATCCTTCAAGTTGTTGGTCTCCAGAAACATCTGGAACCGATCCATGTATGAGTCCCAGTCTTCTTGTGCCGGGTCAAATGGAGCGGGTGGTATGGCGCCGCTGGACATGGTTTCCGCCATTGATGTGCCTTCAGCCACGTGCTCTGTTTGGTGCTCTGTAGTGTTCAGTCAGCTCTGACGTCTCCGCATCCCCTCCTCATTGCCAGTGTTAGGTTCTGCGCATGGGCGCAAGGAACGGAGAGGAGACGGTGAACAGTGAACTTCAACTCTTTATTAATCATTCTGAACAGAGCAAAAACCTAGGGCAGAAGCAGCCCTTTTATAGGGCAGGCTGCTGATCTAGTAACCAATGAGAAACGTGGAGTGTTAACCCCTTTAACCAATGAGAGTGGCTCATTAACAGCCAATCAGATTCTCCTGAATGGACCAATCCGATCTCGCTTTTATTGGCCAATCAGAAGTGCAGGATTAGAACCCTGCTATTTCTAAAGGTTTGATAAAACTTTATTTAAGCGTTTATTAGTTCATAACAAGCACAGTGACTAGAGACATTTTTGTTTGATTATATGGAAAATTGCAAATACTCATATAGAAGTTAAACCAATAATTTGAGATTGTTTGGATATCGACTTTTTATCTGTCTAGATCAATCACATTGTAGAGAAGATATTATGGAAAAGTTGATGTAAGAATTTGCATCACTGCAGCTATTGAGCTAGAGGCAAAACTGTAAGAAATTGATTTTGTAAAGTCTCTACAATAAATGTATATTATCTGGATTTGCTACCTGGAGAATATTCCATCATGGGGGTTGCCTTTTCAGACTTTAATATATTATTACAGTAGAATACAATTATCTTAATTTGAGTCTATATTATACAGAAATAAATGCATTTAATCAGCATATTTAAAGATTGCTTTTCCAAGGAACTTGTCTCTAGATTTCATGGCTAGTTAGACAGTTCCATTGAAAGTAATGAAACATTAAATGGTATTTTTCATAAGTAATTTAATCTAAATGCTGACCTATAAAAATAACCACAAAGATCTGAAATTGAGTATTTAACAAAAACAGCAAAGTTAGATAACAATAACAATTTGGAACAATTTATAAACAAAAGCTATTTTTATTAAGTTTATCAGACCTGAGCTGTCTGAAAATCCAAACCACAAGCAGTTAAAATTATTGAATTTCACTGCTTCCAGTTAATAGTTATCTACTTTTTTTCAGCCCAGATTTGGTAGCCATGTTTTCCTTTCTGTAAAATTAATGTTTCTTAGTTGCCTACTAGTTCAATTTATTCAACTCATATTTTGGTGTGTCGTAAGTGTACATATATTTCATTTTCTTACTAAGATGAACTCTGTGGTATGTTAAATCTTCGTTTCCAACAGGTGTTGTAAGATAACCCTACACCATAATTTAAACAAGATTACTTTGAAATGTTATTTTGATGTGATTGAGCATCTGGTATCACTAAAAAGCATTCATAGGGCTGGAACAACTTTTCAGGATTGAAGTCTGAAACCTTGATTGCAGAATAGATGCAAGTGATGAATGTATTTCTGGGTTATGTTTAAGTCTACAGCATTCTTAGTTTGTGATAACATAACTCATAGGTGCTGGAATTCAACTTAAAACTGTTTTTTTATGTTTAAAAAACTGAGTCAACTTTTAAATATTCTTCTTGCTAGACCCATTAAATCCACTTCTAATCCATTCTCCGTTATAGAGGAGAAACAAACAAAATCTGCATTCTTCAATTAGTTTTACTAGGATGAAGTGTTTCTTAAGAAGGTTGAACTATTTTAAAGATTCAGAAAGAGGGCAGATCCTGTTTGGTTAGATAAACCAAGGTGTGGTAACCATTGACTGCAAATAAAGTAAACATTTTCTTTCCAAATCCTTTTAAAGGCATAAGACTACATTTAAGCATATATACATTAGGAGAATCTTAAAACTGTTCATATGAACACTGCGAGAAACAAAATATTGGATTGAAATGGGCCCTGCAAGAGCTCTTCTTTTGTTTCTATGTTTGTTGAAACTTGGGAAGAAAACCTTTAGATGGCAAACCAGTTTCAATGCTAAGCCTTTTCAGTTTTAATTGCTGATAATCCGGGAGTTGAGGGAAGATCTCTCTGTGTGAGATAGAGAGTGAGAGTCTACAGTATTTGTATGACTCTCATTCTGCCTGGTTTTGACTCTGATTTTCTTTACTGTGGCTTTAGGAAATAATGCAACCATTGAGTGACAGATTCTTCCACTTGTCTTTTATGGGATTCCACTGTGAAGGATAACATCTCATAAATGAGAACAGCTAGCTTTAAAAATTCCATTTTATTTTACGGGCTTATATATATATTTAAACATACTTGTGATATACAGAATTACAAAATAGACAGTTTCTTGTTAGAAGTGATGCTTAGCAGACCCTTCCCTTCCACTAGAATGTTTTTGACTATCATGGAAAAAACTTCCCCCTTTCCCCAATGAAAAAATTGTTAGTAAAAACGTTCTGTAGTTATATCTACAGATCAGATAGCAGTTCCTCATTTTATATCAGCTAGGTACAAAATGTATCGGAACATATCCTCTTTTGATCTGGGATTCTTCAAGGAAAAGCAAGGTGCCCAAAAATGAAGTATGGCATAAAATATATTAAATTGAAAGCTCTGGTGTATGTGTCATGCGCATAGTATAAATGTGTGCATAGTATAAATAACTGTGTTACTATAGTAATTTATTATACAACACGCTAACACAGGGGTGTCAAACTTGCAGCGTCATGTTGCCGTCACATAATGTATCATGATGCCCCCCCCTTCACTAAACTGGGGTTGGATGGACCAAGATGTGATGCATCCAGCCTACAGGCCATGAGTTTGACATCCCTGCACTAATAGGTAACAACAACAAAAAAAAGGCAGAGTTAATCAACTCCTATTTTTTCTCAGTCCTCTCCCACAAGAGGGTATGTTATGTATCATTCAACTGTGGACTGAAGAATGATGAAACTGAAGACTGAGATTGATAGAGTCATGATTAGCAAAATTATGGCTAGATCCCAAACTGGCTTTATGCCTGAGGTGGGACTACAACTTAACACTCTCCTGGTTTCTAGTCTGATACCTTAACCACTACAAATTGATTCTCTCTGTGTAATATTATCATATTAATACATAGTATAATGTTAAACACTATCTTTGTGAAATCCTGGCGAACAGATGATGGGAAAAGATCGAATATTATCCAGGTCTTCAAAAAATTTGGGGTGGGGTGGGAGACTCAGGCAAGCATGACATCAATGCATGGGGAAAATTCTAAAGCAATTCATAAAAAAGATTGATTTGTAACAAAGCTTGAAAAGAATGTGGAAAGTCAGCATGGGTTTGTCAAAACATAGGTATATTGAAGAGCACATGTTGCCAGACTAACTTTACATTTTTTACTTAGTAACTTTTCCAGTAGATTGTGGGAATATTGTAGATAAAATGATGGCAAGCAAAGAATTAACAAGATATGCTATCACATATTTTGAATAGCAAGCTAATATGGATTGAATGGAATGATGCTTATGTCGCTATCTAGTTCACTCAAAAATCATAATCAGGAGTATCTATTAACTGTTTCTCAACTAATGCCACAATGTTCACTTTGGGATTTTTCAGCCTTTTTTATTCTTCCACAATGTGTATAAAGATGGCAAAGAATACTTAAATCAAATTTGCAGATAGCATATAATTAGATAGGTAGGGTAGGTTAGTTAATAACCTAGGAAAGAAATAAAATTCAAAACTTTTTTTGATAAATTAGAAATGTGAGCTGAAAATAACAAATTTGACAAAGTCAGTGCAAAGTTATTCACATAAAAATAAATATATACTGTAGTTATTGGATGGAGATACCTGGTTCTGCACTAGTACTTGTGGAAAAAAATCTTAGAATAGTAGTTGATTGCAGAAATATGATGTTATTTTTTTGGTGAAAAAACCAAACAAATGCAAAGTCTACTGTTTCTAAATAATGAGAAGTATAGTTTATTTTATTTTGAATTGGTCAGGCAGTATTGCAGGTATCGTGATTAGATCTGGGTAGCACATTTAATAAAAGATTAAGACAAATTGGAACAAATTAAGGGAAGAGAAAAAAAGATGGTTGGAGCCTAGAAACTAAGTTGTATGGTCAAACATTGAAGGAACTGGGAATGATTTAGTTTTGAGAAGACTGAGTCGGTGATAACATGGAACGTTTTGGCAAGAACTATTACACATTATTCCAAACTGCAGGACATAGAATATTGAATTCAACTTAGAGATTTTCATTAAATATTTTTAAAAAAACTTTCCAACACTAAGTACAAAAGTGAAACTAGATACCTAGATAAGTGGAGCTTCCTTTTTGGGAAAGTGAGATTGGACACCAATTTGTTAATGATTTGGATTTCTATGCTGGTCATGGAGTTGAGCCAGTGGTGGGATTCAAATTTTTTTACTACCTGTTCTGTGGCTGTGACAAACAAAGGATACTGTAAAATCTCCAGACAGAGGTGGTATTTGCTGGTTCTCTGAACTACTCAAAATTTCCACTATTGGTTCTCCAGAACTGGTCAGAACCTGCTGAATATCACCTGTGAGTTGAGCTCTGTGTCCCAAATGATGTGATTTTTGTGTAATGCATGCATATTTGTTATATTTGTGATTACTGCCAAGCTACTGCTTCTGAACTCTTAGCATGCTCATAAATATATTACAAACTTCCAAAATAATTTTCGTATATAAGAATTATAATTGCTGCAAAATTTCACTGACATTTTTAAGTAGCAGCTATAAGTCCATTTGAGAATAGCTAGTAAAAATAAATATGTTGGGTGAGTGGGAAACTATTTCGTGTTCATGTTCAACAATAAATTAATTATACTTTGTGTTATGTATTCAAATGGTATACTCGAAATCCCCGGGCCTTGATTGGCCAAGGCACGGGGATTTCTGATTGGCCAGGCGAGCCGCGCTGATTGGCCCGATTGGAGTCTCCCGCGATTGGTGCAAACCAAGAGCGGGAGACTTGAATCGCTGCCATTGGCCGCGGCCGCCTTGCGAAAGGCATAAAAGCCGCGGGCTTTTTACCTTTCGCCGGTTCGGTTCTCCCTTTGTTAATAAAGAGCTTTGCATGAAAGTCACCGACTCTAATCGTCTTTTTGCGGACACGACACTGGTGACGAGGGTGGGATCTCGCCCCTGAACCGAACCCCGTGTCCAAGAACCAGTTCCAGCGCGAAGATGGCGAAAATAGCACCGCCCGCCCCGTTCAACCCCGCGGCCGAGGACTGGGAATCATACTCGGATCGATTCCGGATGTACCTGGAATGCGCCGGGATGAAGGACGCCCCGGCCCCGCTAAAACGCGCCGTCTTTCTCACACACTGCGGACCAGAGGTCTTCCAAATGGCCAAAGCCTTGGTCAAGCCAGCAGACGCCACAGCCATGGACTGGGACGTCCTGGAACCCATACTACGGCGCCATTACGCTCCCGAAGTCCCCATCCTGATACGGCGCAACGAGTTCTACCGCCGAAACCAGAAACCAGACGAAAAATTGAGCGATTTCGTCGCAGAACTTCGGCGCCTAGGAGGACTCTGTGAGTTCGAGGGTCTCAACAGTCTCATAAGAGACCGCTTCGTACTCGGGTTATGGGATCCTACACTTCAGAGCCGACTTATGGCCAAGGGCGACATCAGCCTAGCCGATGCCCTTACAGCAGCCGCAGCCGCTGAAGCAATGCGCACGTCGGCAGACAGCATGCGAAGATCTGACGCGAAGGGCGGAAACAACAACCCGGCAAGGACGGCCGATGCAAGAAGTGAAGCAACCGCACACTACGGTGAATACCAGTCAAACTCCAGCACGTCAGAAGACGAGGAGGACATTCACCGAGTACAGACGGGACGCGGCGACCAACGAAGACGAAAAGGTCACAAGTCGAGGACCAGTTGCGCCGGGTGCGGCGGCGACCACCCCAGGTCAGAATGCCGATTTTTTGACTCTATCTGTAGGCATTGTGAACGAAGGGGTCACATCGCCCGAGTTTGCCGCCAAAAGAAGACTCGCAGCCCGCCCAAATGGGAACAGCACGACAGACGGAGAGAAAACTCCCCGCCCAGAACCAGAGAACGCCAGCCAGACGGTCGATGGGACCGCGCTCAACGATCTCAAAGAAGCGGCGACGGTCGACGGAAAGAAGAAACCCACCAGACGGTGACCATCGGCCACGCCATCTCCGACGGCGCCAGAAAGGTACATGTAGAAGTACATATAGAAGGCCAGCCATGCAAGATGGAAGTGGACTCTGGGTCCTACCTTTCCATGATTGCATGGCGCGAAATCAAAAGACTGGTGCCTACTCTACAAAAGAGAAATGTGCACACACAAAAGATCATCATTAAAGACTACCAAGGGAACCGTGTCCCGGTAGTGGGCACCAAGAATTTCAACATAACTTACAAAGGCCACACTGAACAACTACCACTCACAATCGTCGATCGCGACCGCCCAAGCCTACTGGGTCTACAATGGTTCGCCCCGCTTAACATCGCGCTGACAGGTGTCAACCAAGTCACCATCAAAGCTTGGGAACAGCGGCTAACCCAGGAGTTCCAGGAGGTGTTTGATGGAGGTTTGGGCAAGTACCAGGGGCCCCTTATCTCGTTTGACTTAGACCCAAGGGTTCCCCCTAAGAGACTTAAACCTAGAAGGGTACCGTTTGCATTAAAACCAAAGATTGACGAGCAGCTCGACAAGCTCGTCAAACAAGGGGTATTGCAACCGATAGACCATGCCAGATGGGAAACCCCTATAGTGACCCCAGTAAAACCAGACGGGTCCGTGAGAATTTGCGGGGACTATAAGGCCACCCTAAATGACGCATTACAACAAAGCGCCTACCCAGTCCCTATAGTACAACATTTACTACACTCGCTAGGAGGGGGCAAAGTCTTTGCAAAACTCGACCTTGCCCAGGCATATCAGCAACTACCTGTAGACGAGAAAACGGCGGAAGCCCAAACAATAGTAACCCATCGAGGGGCTTTTAAGTGTAACCGGCTCCAATTTGGAGTCAGCGTGGCACCAGGCATTTTTCAAAGCCTGATGGAACATTTGTTACAGGGCATAAAAGGGGTGGTGCCCTATTTTGATGACGTATTAATTGCGGCACCAAATGAAGCCGAATTAGAGAACCGACTCAGACAAGTCTTAACAAAATTTAAAGAAACAGGACTTAAAGTTAAGCGAGAAAAATGCAATCTTTGTACAAAGCAAGTAGAGTTTTTGGGCTATCTCCTAGACCAGAAGGGCATTCACCCTACAACTAAAAAAGTAAAAGCCATCAAGGAAGCCCCCACCCCAAAATCCAAAACGGAATTACAAGCGTTCCTAGGATTACTAAATTTCTATAATGTTTTCCTACCTCAAAAGGCAACGGCAGCGGAGTCCTTACATAGACTCCTAGACAAGAAGGCAGCCTGGACTTGGGGGAGGCGAGAACAAACCGCTTTTCAAAGAACCAAGGACCTCCTCACCTCCGACGCTGTCCTGATGCAATTTAGTGAGACCTTACCCCTAGCTGTCACTTGCGACGCATCACCCTTCGGCGTTGGCGCTGTCCTCAGCCACACCCTCCCAGACCAGAGAGAAGCACCCATCGCCTTTTTTTCCAGAACTCTGACCAAACCAGAGCGCAACTATAGCCAGCTGGACAAGGAAGCTTTGGCTATAGTTGCCGCCGTTAAACGTTTTCATGAATACTTGTACGGCCGCCCGTTCACCATCGTGACGGATCACAAGCCTCTGCTGGGCATCCTCGCGGGAAACCGAGCCACTCCCAACATCTTGTCACCCCGAATGACAAGATGGTCGGAATTCCTGGCAGCCTACAATTACGAACTGCTACACAAGCCAGGTAAGAAAATCTCGCACGCGGACGCTTTAAGCCGCTCGCCCTTACCTGACTCAGAACCTGACCCAGCACCAACAACAAATACCTTGAGCATAGAAAGTTTACCTATTACCGCATCCGACATTGCCAGAGAAACCATTAAGGACAGGCGTCTGGCACGAATCTTGCACTGGTTAGAAAAAGGCTGGCCGGATAAGGACAGTGACGAGACTTTTAAAACATTCCGCCAGCGCCAGACCGAACTGTCACTCCTGAGAGGATGCATTCTATGGGGTGACCGGGTGGTAATTCCAGATAGATTGCAAGAAAAAGTCTTGAGGATGCTACATGAGGGTCATCCTGGCATCGTCAGGACTAAAGCCCTGGCCAGAAGCTACGCTTGGTGGCCAGGGATGGACAAGCAAATTGAGGCATGGGTCGCCAAATGCCACCGATGCCAGGAGACCAGATCCAGCCCATCCGCAGCACCCATACGGGATTGGGAAACACCACGGGGGCCCTGGTCCAGAATCCATCTTGACTTTGCGGGCCCCACAAATGGACATACATTTTTAATCACAGTCGACGCATATTCCAATTGGCTGGAAGTCAGCGACATGAAGTCCACTACCACAGAGGCCGTCATTAAAGAACTGTGTAAACTGTTTTCCACTCACGGCCTCCCAGACGTCGTCGTCTCAGACAACGGACCCCAGTTCATGTCCATCGAGTTTGAACGGTTCCTGGCGGAAAGAGGTATCCGCCACACATTAACAGCACCGGCGCATCCGGCGGCGAACGGTAGGGCGGAACGGATGGTCCAGTTTACAAAAAAGACCCTCAGGAAAATGGACCACGGGGAGATCAACGACAAAATCAACCGCCTACTATTCATACAACACATCACTCCCAACACTACGACCAACAAGAGTCCGGCAGAGCTGTTGATGGGCAGAAAGCTGAGGTCTCCACTTGACAGACTGCACCCGACTTACAACCCGGAGCAGCCCCCGGACTCCAGCTCCAGGTTCTGGACATTTAACCCAGGTGACCTGGTGTACACAAAAAACATGACGGGGGACCCCCTATGGATCCCAGCCGTCATAACACAAGTCACTGGTCCAAAGTCGTACCGGCTCCAAATCACGGATGGGCGAGCCTGGAAACGGCACATCGACCAATTAAGGTCCCGAACGGCGACTGACCTCAACCCCCAAGAAGCGAACCAAGGGGGGAGGGAATACCCGGAGAGACAATCGCAAAATAAAATAAACCAAAAATACTCACCAGAAAACAGCCATCGCGAGTCCCCTCCGGAGAAGAACCGTCTGGCCAGCTCTACCGACTCGGAGAAGCCAAGCGGGAGCGGCGAAATCCGCAGCTCAACCGACCCGGTAGGCCCAGGCGGGAGCCGCGGCGAAGGAACCGGCCCGATCATCCAGCCGGTTCGCGAAGAGGCAGGAGCAGCCAAAGGAACGACC
Organism: Hydrophis major; assembly: GCA_033807585.1. Taxonomy (NCBI): domain Eukaryota; kingdom Metazoa; phylum Chordata; class Lepidosauria; order Squamata; family Elapidae; genus Hydrophis; species Hydrophis major. The sequence goes on from CM066330.1 coordinate 155,986,957, forward strand.
GCTCCGGCCGAGTTACAACAGAAAAGTGAGTTGCGCAGGTCAACTAGGACTCGACGGAGCCCCGCCTACCTGCGTGACTACACCACCTGACGGACCATACCAAGGGGGGAGGGGTGTTATGTATTCAAATGGTATACTCGAAATCCCCGGGCCTTGATTGGCCAAGGCACGGGGATTTCTGATTGGCCAGGCGAGCCGCGCTGATTGGCCCAATTGGAGTCTCCCGCGATTGGTGCAAACCAAGAGCGGGAGACTTGAATCGCTGCCATTGGCCACGGCCGCCTTGCGAAAGGCATAAAAGCCGCGGGCTTTTTACCTTTCGCCGGTTCGGTTCTCCTTTTGTTAATAAAGAGCTTTGCATGAAAGTCACCGACTCTAATCGTCTTTTTGCGGACACGACACTTTGTTTTTCTTTTATTCCATACTCACATGCTCATCTTTAATTTTGCCTGGACTCCTTGCTATTATTATATAATCCATATTTGAAATGGTTTAGAATGGGATAGAATATCAATCCATTTCTTTTGGGCAGTTAAAATTAACCCTGGTCACATTCCTTCTTCTCTCTCTTCCCACCATTTTTCTTCCCCTTAAGAAATTTTACTTGGCAAGTAAATTAATTACAGAATCTTCCCATGCTCTTTAAAAAGATTTATGATTGCAATTTAAATAATTTTCTTTCATTAGTTGAGTTCTTGAGACCTGCACACAAGTTTGCTAATCACATTATATCTGAAATCTGTTTTTAAAAAGATGATGTTCAGTACGCACAAAGCTTAATTTCTTTATTGTAAGAGATGAGATTGCAAACATAAAAAAATTTCTAAATATATGTAACAAAAAATATTTGACATTATAACTAGCCTAGAATGGGGCTTGAAGACTGAACCATGTGATACATGAACTACCTAGATGGAGTCCAATAGTAATGCAAAAATATCTACTTTGAGTCTTTAAAAATATAATGAAAGAAGTACTTTTTTGGGGGGGAAATGAACTTTCATATCAATTTAATATCTTCATGTTTAGAAACCTGCCCAGTTTAAAGCTTAAATAGCTTCTTTGCTATTTGCTGTAGTGTAACCCAATTGTTGATTGGTACAGGCTAATCTCCAAATCTATTTCCACATTACTGTACTCCTTGTATATCTTGCCTACAAACCCCTCTCTGTCATGTGTTTGTTAGTATCTTTTTAAATATGCCTTTCTGTTATCCAGAAACAGAGCTTAAATTCTGCAATAATGTGAAATGGTAAGGGATCTCCAATCTATTGAGGGGCATTGATTGGTCCATAGAAATTTACCATCTGATCATTGAGTTAGAATAAAATAGTCTTAAGGTTGGTTCTCCAAAGGGAGAATTTGAGAATTTGAGGAATTCAATTTGAGTTTTCAAAGTAAAACTGAGCGAAACGTCAACAATGTAATTAACAATTGTACGGAAGCCAATGACAAATTCCGACATTCCTGATTTGTAGAAATAGGCTTTGATGTAGTGTGAGTGAAGTCCTGTACCTGTTATTTTCACTATATTAAAAAAAGTATCTCACTGACAAGAAAATAAAAATGTATTTAAATATAAAGAGTCCTTCGAATTGAGTTCAACTTCTGCTTATTCCGTAGACATATCCATGAAGTTTTGCTTTGGTTTTTGGCAGTCCTATTTGTTTTCTATGGCCACCTTCTGGAATGATTTTTCTATTTCTCAATGAGCCAAGGATGACCTAGTGGTCTTCCAAGCAAATTACTAATTTGAACTACCAGGATCCAATCTGGATCCATTCCTCCTTACCTGTAAGCCTTGTTTTTAAAAAGCCACCCTTGTAATTGTGCAATTCTATAGATGACAGTTTCGTTTGGCTCAGAGGGATTAAATAATATGATGAAACAATGAAACCAAAAATAATGATCCTATCATATTTCAGCATCTCTGAGCTAATATTCAGATTGAGTTCACATCTCACTAAGTGCTAGATTAAAAAAAATGTTATGCGCTCCATTTGATATTCCGTAAGATCTGTGAGTCTCTTGTGACTGTATATGGGTCATGAGGAAGAATTTGAAAGCTCTGGGAACAAAGTGTAATAGATGCTACATTATTACTTAACAACACACTGACACAATGACATTTTCTGACATTTTTCCAGTGAAAACTTTAATACCCACTTTAAGTTTTCACTGGAAAAGCGTTTGTCAGAAAATTGGTTCTGCCATTTCAAAAACCAATTTATATGGGTCATATAAATTCAGATCTTTATTTAGAAGAAGATATATCAAGTACTGTAGAAAGCTTCTATTTTAGTTGCCGTGATCTATGTAAAACTGCTCTTAGGTGTAATTCCTTTAATTGCTGCTCTGAAAAAAAAAAACCACTTGGAATTCAGCTCCAATATATTTATCTGGAACTGCAAAAGATCTGTTGTACCTATTTTTTCTTCTGGCAGGGAAAACTGGAGAGGCTTGAAGCATTTACTCAATACATGGCCTTCTTTCGTATCAGCAGTTCAGAAATAGGCTATAGCTCATAGATCATGATCTTATTCCAAAACATTGCCCATGATGGTTTTAAAGTACAGTTTGAAATTTGCAGATTATGCACCCAATAGTGGGTAGGTTTTTCAAAAAGCCATGGATAAAGATTTTGACTTTCTGTAACATGCAAACCTAATCTATATTAAAAGGAAGCATCAACCATAATAAATGTGTATCCCAGCAAAAGCCACTCCTAAGAAGTAAAGAGATTGGTGCAGGGCCACTAATGTAGAGGACAGGAGGAGTGGCTTTGAAGAATAGGAGGAAGAGTGACTACCAGTGATCAGATGAGAGAGGTTGAGCTTAGAATAGAATAGAATTAGAATTAGAATTCTTTATTGGCCAAGGGTGATTGGACACAGAAGGAATTTGTCTTGGTGCAAATGTTCTCAATGTACATAAAAGAAAAGATACATTCATCAAGAGTCAAGAATCATCAGATACAACACTTAATAATAGTCATAGGGTACAATAAGCATTTTAGTTTACTCAGGATTTAGCATGGATAACTTTAAATAACAGCTCTTCCTTCTGACCCCTTTTTTAATAGAAGACAAACCTTTTAAAATAAACCATGTGATTTCCTCTGGTAGCATAGAAGTCACAGAAGTTCAACATCCTCATTTACAGAAGTTTCATCACAATATGACAATGATTGCACATACTGTATACACACACAAACACACAAACACACACTGTGAATTAGGACCCAGAGAATTCAGTGGGAAAATAAAAACAATTGGGCTCTTTGCTGCCCGCTTTAGACAGCTATTAAAAACAAGCTTTGGTGAATATTTTTTAAAACTAAGATTAAATCTAAAAACTAAGGTTTTCTAAATAGGTTATTATTATTATTATTATTATTATTATTATTATTATTATTATTATTACCTCTTTTATTCATTAAACTCAAAACTCAGTCAACTGAACATTTAAAAATACCATTATTATTATTATTATTATTATTATTATTATTACTATTATTATTATTTAATCTTTAGTGAGATTCATAGCTTTTGGGGTTGGTTAATAGCTCAACAGCTCGAGTCTTAACCAAGGACCTAGGAACTGCTAAGGTAGCATCAGAGGATATATGCTGTTCCAAGTAGGGTGGGCTTTTTTTAGAATCAGGTTATTCAAGTCTGATAAATTCAGAATTTCCAAATAGCGAGGTAGCCCTTTAGGTATTGCTCCAAGGGCTCCAATTACCATTGGAATAACATACGATTTCTTTTTCCAAAGTTGCTCAACTTCAATTTGTAAGTCACGATACTTTGTGATTTTTTTCTTGCTGCGTGTCTACAATTCATGCATCACCAGATATTGCAATGTCAATGAACCAACTCTTTATCTTTTCAACTATTGTTATGTCAGATGTGTTGTGGGCCAAGTGCCTGAATTCTGAAGTGCCACAAGATCTTGACTTTTTCATTCTCCAGAACCTTCTCAATCTGATATTCCCAGTAGTTGTTACTATACTCAAATCCAAACTTTTGGCACAGTTGTTGTTATTGTTGTTGTTATTGTTGTTGTTGTCATTGTTGTTGTGATTATTGTTATTATTATTGATTTAATCTTCAATTTGATTCACAATCTGAGATTGGTAAAATCTTCACAGTTCAAGTCCTAACCAAGGACCTAAGAGTCATTGTTAGTTGTAGTTGTAGTTGTAGATGTTGGTATTATTATTATTGTTGTTGTTGTTGTTGTTGTTGTTGTTATTTCTTTTATTCATTAAACATGAAACCCAGTCAACTGAACATTTAAAAATATCACAAATATCATCATCATCATTATTATTATTGATTTAATCTTCAATTTGGTTCACAATCTGAGACTGGTAAAAACTTCAAAGTTCAAGTCTTAACCAAGGACCTAAGAATTATTGTAGTAGTAGTAGTTGTTGTTGTTATTATTATTATTATTATTTTGCACAGTCAAAAGTTTAGACTGGATTCAGCATTTTTATAACAATGTGGTGTTATAAAGAAACTCTTTCTACCCGACTAGAAAGGAAATCACCCAAACAGCAGAGGAATAAAAGATCAGACCCTAATTGACAAGATGATGCTGGGAAATTGGAAGAGAGGAAGAAGTCATTTGACTTCCTGCTACATGATTAAATAATCAAGAGCCTAGAAGTAAGAGGATTTAGTAGAAATACAAGAAGCTTTGTGCAAAAATCAATGACACACTGGAAAACACAGTTGCTGGTCAATGGTGAAGGACAGGAAGAGGTTATTATCAAGTGAGGAATTCATCAAAGAGACTTGCTATCATCACAACTGTTTCTAATTGCACTGATTCCTCTGTCAACAATACTAAACAAGTCATGTCATAGCTATCAAACATCAAACATATCTGCTTGGCTATTTCCATCTTCTTTAAATAGGTGATCTAAAGCTATATGGAAAGCCATTTGAAATAGAATCACTGCTCAACGTTGTCCATATATACAGGCAAGACTTTTCAAATGTGCTGCCCTCATCTTCTACAGGGGAAAATAATGAAAACTGAAGAAATCAAGATGTCCTATGGAAATAACATCAAGAACCCTGGCTGAAGTGATTGCATCAACATAGTGAAGAAGATCTTAAAGTTCAACCTCAGTGGATGAAATATGATCAAGGCAATTAACATGTGGGCAATTCCGGTCATTAGATGCACAGCTGGAATAATGGATGGGAATAAAAGCCCTGTATAGGAAGACCAGAAACATAATGACAATGAATCATGCCCATCATTGGAGTGTCATTAGATTCTACTTACCAAAGAAAATAGGTGGGCATATTGCAAGTTCACCAGAGAGCTGAAGGAGAAAAATGGACACCAGAAGAATATTTGAAGGACAGTGAAGAAGGCAAAGTATTACATTTGTCAGTACATTAAAAAAAAAAAAAGCAGCAGGCAAAGCAGATAACAACCAGGCCTGGCAGTGGCTAAGAGCAGGAAAGTTGAAGAAAGAAAAAGAAAGACTAATTCTGGCTGCATAAGACCAAGCCTTAAAACAAATGTATGCAAAGCCAGAATTGAGAAGAGAACAACAGACAGCAAGTGCCATCTCTGCAAAGAAGCTGGAAAAACCATGGACCACCTGGTTAGCTGCTGCAAGAAAATACCACAACCGCATGGCAAAGAAGCAACAATAGGGCATTGGAAGGTCTAGAAGAAATACCATTTCCTGCAAGCAACCACTGATGAAACCACAAATAGACAAGTAAAGTAATTAAAAATGAAGAAACCAAAGTGCTCTAGGATTTTAGAATTCAAATAGACAACACCTGCCACATAACACCCCAGACTTAATAACTCTTGATATTAAGACAAAAAAAATGTGGATAGTGGGTGTGTCAGTATCTGGAGACAGAAGAAAAGAAGAGAAAAAAAACCTGGAGAAAATTATAAACTACAAAGACCTGTTAATAGAAGTAGAACAACTGTGACAAAAGAAAACAAAGAGTGCCAACAGTAATTGGGTGCAATTCTAAAACAGCTCCAGCAATACTTGAAAAAAATCAGCATTGACAAAATCATCAGTAGACAACTTCAAAAAGCAGCTTTACTTGGAACAACATGCATCCTGTGAGAACATCTTTAACACCATAAAACAACATCTGCCTATCCCAGGTTCTTTGGGAAGGACTTGGTAGGTGGATAAAAATGCAAAACCCAGTCTTTTTTTTTTTTTTTAAAGAATTTTATTAATTTTCTACAAACAAACAAGACAAACAAAACATTAAAACATCAACTCTCATATGTACATCCAGTGTGTCGATTGGTTCATCAGTTTTGTGCATTCATTTTGTAGTCTCAATAACAATTATGTTACATAACAACTCATATTGTCAATCCAAACTTATATATCCTAGTATCACTAAAAAAAAGAAATTTTTGACTATACTTTTAATCATTCATGTTTTATGAGATAACAATAATTTAAACAGTTTATTCTGTAACAAATCATATAATCATACCAAATCAATCCTAAAAACCCTATATAAATATAGTGTCAATATTCTATTATTGTATTTTATCATCTAACCATTGATAAAAAAGATCCCAAATTTCATAAAATTGTTTATCCTCTTGCTCTCTAATTTCAAATGTCAATCTACTCATCTCAGCACATTCCAATATTTTCTTAATAATTTCTTCCTGTAATGGTATTTTCTCATTCTTCCAATTTTTAGCAAATACAATCCTAGCCACTGTTAACACATTTACAATCAGGTATTTCAAATCTTTACTATATGTATCAGGTAAAATTCCCAATAAGAAGATCTCTGGTTTCAAGTCTAGGTGTTTCTTTGTCATTTTTTCCAACCACATGCGAATTTTATTCCAATATTTTCTGGCGTCCTCACAAGTCCACCACATATGGTAATATGAGCCAGGTATCTGATGACATTTCCAGCATTTTTCAGATTTGTTCTTAAACATTCTTGCTATTCTTGTCGGGGGAAAGTGCCACCTGTAAAACATCTTATACAAGTTATATGCTGTTGACATTGTCATTTTATAATTTTGAGACCACAATTTTTGCCATTTCTCTAAATCAATCCCATATCCAAAATTCTTCCCCCAAGCTATCATAGTTTCTTTAACTTGTTCTTCCTCTAATTTAATTCCCAGTAAATAACCATATAATTTTTTAATCACCTTCTCATCAGTACCCATCAAGATCTTATCTAAATCAGTCTGTTTATCATAGAATCCCTCCGTTTTAAAATCTTCATCATACTTTGAATGTATTTGCGCATATGAAAACCAATTCATCCTTATACCTTGTTCCTCTAAGTTTTGGATCGATTTAAGTCCACCCTTTTCATCCAACAGTTCCCCATATCTAACTGTTTGTTCCTTCTTATAGATTATAGGATAGGAAAATGCTTCAATAGTCGATAACCAAACTGGAATTTTCAAATAACATTGTTTTTTTATCTTCTCCCAGTTTAACCACAAAGACTCCCATATATAATGTCTTCTAAAATAACCCTGTGTTTTAGTTCCCTTATACCATAAAAAAGCATGCCAGCCCAACAGCAAATCATGCCCTTCTAATGTCAACAATCTATGCTTTCTTAATGTTATCCATTCTTTGACCCACATCAAACTTGCAGCTTGATAATACAATTCCCAATTAGGCAGGCCAAAACCTTCTCTAATTCTAGCGTCTTGCAAAAGCTTTAGCTTTATTCTCGCTTTTTTACCTTGCCATATAAACTTCAACATAATTTTATTTAAATCTTCAAAATAGTCTTTTCCAAGCCTAATTGGTATTGTTTGAAACAGAAATAGAATTCTGGGTAAAATATTCATCTTGATTGTTGAAATTCTCCCTATTAATGACAGTTGCAAGTTTTCCCATTTCTTCAAGTCTGTAGCTATCTGTTGTTTGAGTTTAATATAATTATTCTCTTTTAATGTGCTACATCTTGCTGTCAAATATATCCCCAGATACTTAACCTTATTTGTAACTTGGATTTTCAAAAGGTCTGCAGTTCTTCTCTTTGTCTCAGTAGCATGTTCTTTGTCAAAATCTTTGTTTTATCTTCATCTCACCATATGTCTCTATCTTTTCCAAAACCCAGTCTTAAGCATGACAAACCACGATTATTTAGACTTAGAAGGTTGCCCAGTTCTGGAATGATTGGACAGCTTATGTATGTAAAAGAGATTATTTTGTTTTAAAACAAGTGGAAAGCAGCATTGTATGTCCAGAAAAAATGTTTAAAATACCACCAACACACACACACACACACACACACACACACACACATTCTTACTAGGAGTTCAGAGACAGCTTGATCTTTTCAAGGTGGGATCTGTACATATCTGCAATGAATGGTGTTCCAGAGGACAAACACTGCAACAGAAAAAGTATTTCCTGGGGTCTTTTAAGATGACACTGTTTAATGGAGGGAACCTGGTGTAACATAAGACACAGCAACTTTTCATGTTAAAGAAGGATTTTAAATGAAAAACAAAGCAAGGTTATGGAAAAGTGCTGCATTTATGGAATACTCACCATTTACTGGTATCTCTTTTGTAAATTTAATGTTAAATGTTTTCCCCATTTCACTGTTATGGTGACTCTGGGCAGCTTACAAAATGATATAGATATTAATTTTACCTCTAGGTTGCTTCTTGATGACATCTCTTTGTGGTAATTGCGAGAATAAGATTCCTATTTTGGAACAATCGGGATCGATCAACATGGATTCAGTCGGCAGCTGTCAGCTGAAAACGAGTGATGTGATATGCGGTTTTTTTTTTTAATTTTGTATAGAACCCTACCGCTCTGGATAAATTTTGACAAAGTGGAATGCATTTGAAAATTATGAGAAGGGAATCATAGCTTTTTAAAAATCCATGCATTCACTGTCAGAAAGGCAGAGAATCTACCAAAGCACTACAGAGAGCATGTGTTGTGCTAATCTCTCTCTCTCTCTCATCCTCATCCTCATCCCAGGATTTGATAGAGGTAGAGAAGAGCAAGCAGAAGAAAAATGAACAGACTGATGGATCTACTTTCTAATCAAGTTGAACAATTACTTAGATATTCCCTAATCTATTTGTCCACATAACAGCATTTAAAAGTAGTTTGTTCGTTTGTCTGTGTGCACTTGCGTGCATAAAATAATGTAAGAGAGGTGTTCGTGTTTTTGATCTTTACTGCCTCTTATCTTTCCAATCAATCTTTATTCTATCTTCGCAGTCTTTCTTCTTAATGGCCTTTTTCATTCAACTGTCCAGCAAGCAACTGGAGTACCCAGTGTAGATCATATCAGGATGGGGATTGCTTTATACCAGGAATAAACAACATCTCTGGATCAAAGGCTTCATTCACTACTTTGTGCAGTGAAGATGTCAAGAGTTGCATACCATTAAATTTGAAAACTAGCAGACAGGGAAAAAATATATAATAACGCCTATGCATTTTAATCATACAGTTAAAAGTACAATTAAAATACTTGGATATTATTATATATAGGTAGATAAGCAGGTGTTTGGTTGGTTGCTTTTGTGCCTTTGAGTCAGTGCTGACTCATGGCAATTACCTGGACAGGTCCCTGCAGATTTCTGGGCAAGTTATTTTCAGAAAGGGTTTGCCCTTGCCTCCTTTCCAGGGTTGACAGAGAGTGATTGGCCCAAGGTCACTCAGCTGGTTTTGTGCCTAAGGTGAGATCTCTAGCCCGGTACCTTAACTACTACACCAAACTGGTAAGCTGGTAAGTAAATGTTATCTTAACTTTGGAATTTTTTTCAAATGGGCATGTGCCACCATCTTATCTCTCCTCAGTTTTAATTCTGAAATTCCATTAGACCCTCATCTTGGCTGCACTACACTCCTTAATCTTGGGACAGTATTCCATTTACTTGCTTACTTACTTACTTACTTACTTACTTACTTACATTTATATGCCACCCATCTGATTGTCAGTGATACCGGGTGGCTTCAGCAGCATTTATGCTTACATGGGGTTACATGTTCAGTGGAATCCCTAATCCGTATGCTCCTTTGTGGCTCTCCTTCCTGGGCATCTTAGAAGATATACATTATCTGATTTTAAAGAACTTCTCTGGTAGAAAGTGCAATGCTTATTTTTGATATTTTTTTCCTACTTGATCAGGATCTTGACATCACTTTCCCAGGTTGCCTGATTTGGTACCATGTATCTATACCTGAGGGTTAGTACAAATCTTGATGATTGCCACTATTATCTGTATTATTGTCACTGTATTAATTTATTTATATGTAATGTTATTCTATTTTATGTCTCTTTTTGAGACTTATCAATAATTATAGGTTCATGTATTTCTATTGTAGTGTTCTTTGGCCTAAAGGAATTAGTAAAGGGGATTTGATTTCAACAGGATTTGCATCAGGCTGTGGAAACCTAAGTGATAACGTGGCCACAAACTTTTTGAAGAACATTGTCAATGGCAGCAACATTTTGACTTGCAGTAGCAGCACCAAAAGCAGGTATAATTTGGCAAGGTGTACCCATCCTCCATATCTATTCCAACAATTAATGTTATGACATTTTACAAAAATACCTTAGTGCTGTTTGGTTAAAATACAATGAAAGCTATTTTTATTTATGTATTGAAAATAATTAGACATTTAAGGGAACTTCCAGCATAGTAATAATATATCTGTGAAATGTTGTACAGGTTGACTTATGACTGTAATTAAGCCCAATTTATGGTTGTAGGTTGTGCCACTTGTTAGGTGGGTGACCAAGACTTTGACTGATTTTACTACCTCTTTTTTGCAGCCGTCATTAATCAAATACTATGGTTGTTAAGCAAATCCATTGCTGCAATTAGCATTTTTTGCTAGAAACTGTAAGTAAGTATTGGTTTCTGGCAAAACAAATTTGTCATAAATTGTGTTTACATGATGCAAATAGCTGTAAATGGGAGTTGGTTGAGGAGATTGCAAAATGTGATCATGTGACTGGGGGAGGGACTTGGAATCCAGGTCATAAGAAGTGACCTGCTCTAAATCGAGGACTATCTGTATTTTCCCAGAAAGGTCAAATGTTCCTGGAAACCTTATATAAACCTATTAAAAGTAAACAATAAATAAATCAACAACAAAGATCCAGCTTATTAAATATTTTGCGTGACAGTTGAAGTGAGGTACAAAGTTTTTGACTCTTCTATTTTGCTTTGGATTCAGCCTCGAGTTAACTCCAGAAGTTTTTGACTTGTATTTATTTTCCAAATTGCCAAATGTGTGCAAGTGTGTCCGTGTCCATGTGTTGTTGTGTTTTTGTTTTGTTTTTTACATAGAATTGCTTTGTAGCTCCCTAAAATAGTTAACACATCTAGGAAATATCTTCTATTTTTTAAAAAAATCCAACAGTGACGATGACATCATGACTAATAAAATCATTTCCTCTTTGTTTTAAAATATGTAAATTTCCAAAAGGAAATGAAGTCACTGACTTCCCGCAAGTGGTTCATCAGATTGTATTTTTCAAGACAAACTGCTAAACGGCATGCTCCCACGAAGTGTGCAGTCAGATATACTTTAGTAAAGCTTTAAAATCAGGCTTCTGCAACTCTATGTATTTACTCGCCTATAATGATCAAGAATTGATTCCATGCAAGTGGATAGGAATATGTTTGCCAGCAATTGATCTAAATGGGACCCTTTGCTTGAGGTACTAGAACCCCTTGTCATCACTGGCAAAGTGCTACATTTTGAAATATGCCTTTTGATACGTTCTATTATTGCAGGATATGAAGAAATAGTCATATGTACTTTCCCGCAGCAGGATATGAGGAAATAATCAGATAGGGTTTCTAGGCATTCTAATAGCTGCCCATAGAAGGAGTCACTCAATCAATCAATCAGAATAGAGCTGGAAGGGACCTTGGGGGTCTTTTACTCCAACCCCCTGCTCAAGCAGGAGACCTATACCATTTCAGATAGGTGGCTGTCCAGTCTCTTTTTTAAACTTTCATTGATGAAGCACCCACCACTTCTTGTGGCAAGCTGTTCCACTGGTTAATTGTCCTCACTGTAAGGAAGCTTCTCCTTAATTTCAGTTTGCTTCTCTCCTTGATTAGTTTCCATCCATTGTTTCTTGTCTCTGTTAGAGTTTGCAGCAATCCAACCAGCACACAAATAAATAATTCAGCAGGATTCATTTACAGAAGAAACTTGTTTATATACAATAATAATATATAGTATGATGCATGTATACAATACCATGCCAGAAGTTTTCAAGATGGCTGCGCACATGGATGCTCCGGCTAACCGCACCTTCTTTCAGTGTATGGTGTGTATGATTCTGTGTGTGTTTTGGATCCTTTCCTTGATTGAATCCTGTGGGGCAAGGAGCATCTAGTCAGCAAGCCTTGTTACAAATTGGACTGAAATGTGAAAAGGCTATTACAAATGATTTTATACATTCTCATAACATACCAAAGAGACAGTTAGGCCCCTGGGGGAGCCATGGATCACTATCCCTGTAGGAAGGAGGAAGCTGTGGAGAAAGAGAAAGAGAGGATGACGTGCTGGGGTTTTCTTTAGGCTGAGTAAGTTTCCACACAAGCCTTCAATTCCAAGTATATCTCTTACCAATGCAAGATCTCTGACAAACAAAATGGATGAATTAAGGCTACAGATTGCAAAAACTAAATTCATCAAGAACTGCTGTGTTTTGCTAATCACAGAAACTTGGCTTCATTCATTCATTCCAGTTGCAGCTGTTGAGCTGGAAGGCTCCATAGCTCACCGGCAGGACAGGAGTAGAGATTCTGGCAAGATCAATGGGGGAGGTTTAAGCCTTTATATGAACAAAACCTGGTGTATCAATACAAAGACTGTAGACAGCCACTGCTCCATGGATCTGGAGTATATGACTCTTAAATGTAGACCCATATATCTTCCACAGGAATTCAGCGTGGTTTTAATTACTGCAATCTATGTCCCACCCGATGCCAATATTACCATAGCTTTGGGATTCTTGTATAATATTGTTAGTAATCAGCAGAATAAGTACCCTGATGCTGTGCATATCATAGCAGGGGACTTAAATCAAGCTGATTTAAAAGAAGTGCTCCCTAAATTCTATCAGCATGTTAAGTGTGCTACTAGAGGAGCAAGCATATTGGACAAAGTATATACCAACATCAAACATGGTTATAAGGTTATACAATTACCACATTTGGGACAATCAGACCATATCTCACTGCTTTTAGCACCAGTGTATATCCCTCTTAGGAGACGGGCTCTGCCTATAATAAAGACAGTGAAATCTTGGCCAGAAGATGCTTCCCAACAACTTCAGGATTGTTTTGAGAACACAAATTGGGACATCTTTTACCACCCTGACCTAGGAGTGCACACTGCAACTGTTCTGTGCTATATCAAACACTGCACAGATACTATTAGTGTGGATAAATGTATTAGGATCTATCCCAAACAGAAACCCTGGATGACCAAGGAAGTCCAGTGCCTCTTGCATGACAGGACCAAGGCCTTTAGGTCCAGTGATGGGGCAACATACAGTGTTGCCAGAACTAATCTGAAGAAAGGTATTCGGAAGGCCAAGACTGATTATAAGAGGAAGATTGAGGATAATTTTTATAGCAATAACATGAGGCAGGTGTGACATGAGGTGTTACAAACCATCAACTGACCAATGTCATCCCAGCTGAGGGGGATGCTTCATTGGCAGAGAAACTGAATCATTTATTTGCTCGCTTTGAAGTGGAGACATCAGAGACAGATAAAACACAACTACCAGCCAATTGTAGCCCCACCTCATTGTGCAGGAACAGGAGGTGAGGAACATTCTGAGGGCTGTGGACCCTAGAAAGGCTGCCAGTCCTGACAGTATCTCCGGCCGAGTGCTTAAAGGCTGTACTGATTAGTTAGCTGGAGTCTTTACCAGGATCTTCAATCGGTCTTTATCCCAGTCCACTATTCCATCTTGTTTGAAGGCTTCCATTGTTCCGCTACCAAAGAATTTCCCTATCAATAACCTCAATGATTACAGACCAATGGCACTCACTCCTATCATCATGAAGTGCTTTGAGAAATTTGGTCTGCTGGCACATCATTTCTGGTCTTCTGTATACATTTGATAAACACCAGTTTGCATACAGAAAAAATAGATCTACAGAGGACGCTATAGCCATCACTCTTAACACTGATCTGACTCATCTAGAACAGCGGGAGGGGGAGCTATGCGAAGATGCTTTTTGTGGATTTTAGTTTAACACAATTCTTTCATATAGACTAGTGTCTAAACTTCTGGACCTTGGGCTTTCTAATTCAATATGCCTTTGGATTATGGATTTCCTGTCTGGCCCTTCACAGAGGGTCAGATTAGGTAATCATACCTCTTCAGCCCTTATTCTTAACACTGGTACACCACAGGGTTGTGTGTTGAGTCCTTTACTCTATACTCTTTATGTGCATGACTGTATTCCCACTCACTCTAGTAATACTATTGCTAAATTTGCAGATGATACAGCAGTGATGGGACTTATCTCTGGGGGGGGGGAATGAGTCTGCCTACCGAGATGAGGTGGACCGGTTGCTTTTGTGGTGTGGTCCTCAACACCAATAAGACCAAGGAGCTTATAGTGGATTATAGAAGGAACAGATCAGACATCCAGCCCTTGCTTATCAATGGAGACTGAGTGGAGCAAGTGTCCAGTTTTAAGTTTCTGGGTGTTACCATAAAAGAGGACCTGACCTGGGGTGCTTACATTGCAGCACTTGTCAAAAAGGCCCAGCAGAGATTATACCATCTGAGACTTCTCAGAAAACAACAACTGAAAGAAAAACTGCTGGTGACCTTCTACCATTGCACCATAGAGAGCATTTTAACACACTGCACCTCTGGATGGTTTGCCAATTGCACAGTGGCAGATAGGAAAGCACTCCAGAGGGTTAACATCATTGCCCAGATCATCATTGGTTGCCCTCTCCCCTCTTTGGAAGAGCTTTATAGCTCCTGCTGCCTTAAGAAAGCTCAAAACATTCTCAAAGATCCACCTCATCCTGGGAACCCTTTTTTTGAACTATTACCATCTGGCAGATGGTACAGAATAATAAAAACAAGGACCAATAGGCTGAAAAACAGCTTCTATCCCAGGGCAGTAGCTCTTTTGAATTCTGCTGTATAGTGCAGTGTTGGTGTGGTGTCGGGGGTTTCCGGTTCAATGTGTGAAGGGTGAAGGATGTGTGTTTGTGTTTATTTTCAGTCATGATGTGCACTGAAGATGGTGTGTGACTAAACTAAACTAAACTAAACTAAACTAAACTAAACTAAACTAAACTAAACTAAACTAAACTAAACTAAACTAAACTAAACTAAACTAAACTAAACAAGTCAGAACTAGAAGAATCCAGAAGTCATATACTGTATATACAGATCAGTGAACCTAAGCCATGCCCAGGCTCTGAGCTGTCTAGGTTGCCAAACAGTCCCCATTGACTGCCTTGTTACCATATCTATTCCAATTTATGAACCTTATACACTGACAGTCTTGCCTTCTGATGCTTTGGAAAATAAGTTGACCCTCCCTCTTATAAAAGAGTCCATAAGAAATATGCCTTTCATGCTCTTACCCCCTATTCCTTTTCAGACTAGGCAAAATTTTGCAAAGTGAAGAAAATGATTTCAGAAATACTAAGCAAAAGAAATTTAAAACAGATAAGAAAAAAATGGAAATATAGCTATGTTTAGTTTAAATCAACTTCATTCTCTATACTGTTCCATAACAGTTTTATAACCATTTTTGCTTTCACCCACCCATTTTATACACGGACTTTTATTTTTAAACTCACTACCCTTTTCTTTTTGGGGATCTAATCAACGATTCAGTCATGACTTACTTCTTCTTTCAGTTTCTCTGAATCCATTCACTCTTCTTTCATATATTTGTAATTTAGTCCTCATTCTTTCTCTATATCTGACCAATTCAACTCAAAACACTTCTTTTATACTAGTCATTCATGTTTGCATTCAGTGAACATTCATTTATCATTTATTTACTCCTGGCCCCATTTTTATTTCTACTATCATACCATACATACAGTATTTCTTAAGGAACCCATTCCCCACTGCATTCAACTAACACATTTTACCTGATAAACTCAGCTACCATCGAACAGAAGCATAATATTACACACATCTACTGCCTTTTCTTTTGACCAATATTACTGTAATTCCTTAATGGATGGTGAGGTGGCCATAGCTGTGAACCATAGGGTTGAGTGTTTCTTCCCTCGCCCACCCATTCAAATTTAATATAGCTCACCCTACAGCCCCCAAAAGATACAAATTTTGTCCTGCTACACCATGACCCACAGGTTCAGTGAATCTTTCAGGATGCGATGTTTTGTTTAAACTCAAGACGAACCACACTTTTTTGTGCAGCATTGCTATTCAATGCCATCTTATAGCAGCTTAGTTCAATACTAATCCAAGGGCTTTAATAAGACTGAATGCATAAAGGAGAAAAACAGGGGGGAAAGTCTGTTTTCTAAACAGATGAGTTTATCACTCAGGAAATACAATCAGAATTGCTATCTGGTGCGATGATGTGAATGAGTTCAGTACATCAGCTGTTGCCTTTGCAAAGCCACAAGTATGTCTATACTCTAATTCCATCACAGAACAATACCCAGTTAATCGGAAAGAGAAATACCACTTGAATTCATAACATGCCATCATCATTAACTGGAAAGCTTACTTTTCTAGGAAATGAGGAAAATAGCCTTTGATCTATAACTTGTGTTAAAAATTTGCAGAGCACAAAGTGGAAAGACTCAATTTTCTTCTAAAATATTTTTCCCACTTATTCCATCCCAACAATATATTTTTTCCCTGACATGTCCACTAGATATCTATATCTCATCCCTAGAGTTGTATAGGCTTAAATAATCCTTAGCTACACCACTGCCAAAGTAGCATTTTCCTCTTATGCCAACACTACCAAAGTCTAGCTAGATAAAATCTATTGTGCTTGGTCATGTTTGGTCTTGGAAGGAAATCAAGTGACCAGCAGCAAGGTGTATGTGTGGGGGGGAAGGGAAGAGTAGATACAGTCAAGGCAATGTAAGGATTGTCTCAATCAAGGATTGGTGAAGTCCACTTCAGCTTTGCTGTGGGAAAAGGCTTTAAGGCTTGGGTTTCATCAACCATCTTGGACTGGGAATGTGCTTCATATGATTACTGCTAGGAGGAAAACTCTGAATTAATAATTAAAATTTGCCTAAAGAAACAACATTGATGTTTTGAAGCTAGCTGTTATGTTCTTGATTTAAACGGTTCTCATAGTCTTGCCCTGATCAGCTTCATTTGTTTACTTTTCTATTTGCCATATGATTACCCTGCTGGAGCAGGAAAAAACACAATTTTTTTTCTATAGCACTCATTTAGTTTGTGGTCCTTCTATCACATAGTGGAAAATCACTTAGGAATGGCAACAATTCACAGTCATTGCTTGTTTGAGCACTCTTGTTCTGCTTCTTTACAGTACCTGATGACAAGAAGAAGATTGTGTCGGTGAACGGAGACATAATTTTTCTTAATTGTCAATTTTCTGATTTAAGTTAGGAAAACATTTTCTTTCAGAGCCACTTTATTCCTTTCCAGACACTGGTTGGTTGGATCAAACTTCTTTGTGGTTTATAAATAGCATAGGTGTAACATGGCAAGTTACAGTTCTTTCTGATATAGTGTATATTTTGTTTGAGAGTAGTTTTCTGACTGCAGTTAATATATATTTATATCATCCAACTGATAATATTGTCCATTTGTGTTTATATTAAAAAAAATATTCGCATGCTGGTCAAATATCAGCTTTTTTTATTGGCCACCCATAAAGAAAGAGATAGTTATATTTTAGAATCCAGATGACTTCTGCATAAAAACACATATTTAAAAAGTATTAATGGAAATGGAAATACCAGCTACTGCTATTTACTAGTTATAATACTAGTTATAAACAAGATACCTTATTGATTTTTGAAAATGATTGTACTCTATAGGTAAAAAATACTTGTAAACAAGTAGTAACAGTAACATTTAAAGTTCAGTTATAATTGGCACCATCTGTTTTTAGAAAATGAACAATTTCACATACATCATTAATGTTTCCCCACATACAAAAGCAATTGTTCTCTCATTATGGCTAATGATAATGACTAATTTCCTTTATGTACAGAATATAACTGAAATTATATATTTATGGATGTTAATTAGCACTGTTCATTTCTTTAAGAAATTCAGTATATTTCTTTAAGAAATTCAGTATATTAATTTACTCTGAATCATAAGGTAGGCTGATAAATAAAGCTACTTCAGTTACTGAAGTCAGCATCCTTTTCTAGAACAGCAGAATCCTGACAGACATATCATGATTTGCAAACTGTACATTAATCACCTGCAGTTTAAGAAAGGAATGTTTTAGGGCTAGGCATTATGTCTATTTACTTTATTATAGGGAAGATTCAGCAAAACTGCACTAACAGACCACATCCGCCCATGTGATTCTGGGTAAATGGAAATAGTCCAATGGGTGCAGTTTCTCTGTTATTTTTACAGGAATCTATGCAACTATGATATATCACCCCTGCTGTAACATCTTCCAGGAAGGACAGAAACATAATTACACTCATCTTTTTCTTTGAGATTCAACTGTGCTACTATCCACATAGCCAAACCTGTATAGCTGCAGTTAAAAAATAAAAAAAACCTGGTGCAAATGTGACAAAATGTGTCAGTCTAGACTCATCACTAATTTTATTTTATTGTTAATACAGTGATCTTTAATCATAATAATGACTTATTAGAGTTGAACTAATCAGTTTAATTCAGTAACCTACTGTAGAATTCAGTATGAACTCTTAGTTTTTAGAACACGGGTGTCAAATTCATGGCTCACGAGCTGAATGCAGCACACGCTGGCCACGACTACCCCTATTTTAGCAAAGGGGGAAAAGTCGTGACACGCCACATGACGAGGTGATGCTGCGAGTTTGACACTCCTGTTCTAGAACAAAAATTACGTCAATGTGACTCTCTGCATACCACCACCAGTAAGGTGGGCGTTGGTTCCAGGTTGAGATCCAAAGCTTCCACATCAAGAGTTAAAATTGGTGGTGTTGCATCCATTCTTTCTCTTCTGATGTTGGGATTCATTTCCTCAGTTTCTAAAGTTCATTGGCTTACTTATCTTCCCCGAAAGTTAAAGTCAATGAAACTAGCTGGACTCAGAAAGATCACTTTAATAGAGAGGTCTCTCTGCATTATTATGCTGATGTCCTCCTGCCAACAATGAAAAGTAATTTGGTCTTCAGAATCTGAATTCAGTTAAAGAAGATAGGAATAAAGAAGGAAGGGAGATCAAATGTGTGCAAATAGAACACAAGTCAAGATGAAAGCATTCAGGTGGTCCTCAATTTACAATCACAACTGAGCCCAAAATGTATGTTGCTTAGTGAGAAATTTAAGTTTATCCCCATTTTATGACTTTTCTTGCCACATTTGTTAATTGAATCATTGCAGTTCTTAAATTAATAACATGGTTCTTAAGTGAATCTGATTTCCTCATTGATTTTGCTTGTCAGAAGGTCGAAAAAGGTGATCACATGACCCCAGGGGACTGCAACTGCTGTAAATGTGAGTCAGTTGTCAAGCATTCAAATGTAAATCATTATGACCATGGGGATGCTGCAATGGTCATAAGTGTGAAAAATAGTCATGTCACTTTTTTCAGTGCTGTTGTAACTTTGAATGGTCATTAAACGAAGTGTTGTAAGTCGAGGACTATCTGGATATCTGTATATCCTTCAATCCACCTGAAACTATTCATGATTTATATCTTATTTAATAGTGAAATGAAGGAACTAAGGAAATAAAGAATCCAAATAGCAGTGTCTTGCACTTGCCAATATGTTGGCCCAAGATTAAAACATCCATCTACCGTATTCAATCTAGAAATTGCTCCAATACATGAGTCAGCATGATCTTGAAAAGTAACGTGGTAGCCTTTCACAGCAGTTAGAAATATTTTTAATAGCAACTAATTTATTTATAGCTCTTAGCAAAGCCTTGGATAATACTGTCATGGAGTATGACTCGGCTCTTTGTTTACAGAAGAGGCTGACTGATGGAAAAGTGCACATCTGGAGGACTTCACATTTTATCCTAGCCAAGCCATCTCTTCAGTACACACACACACACACTAAGAGAACATGTTGTCCTGAGAATTTTCCCTTCTGAGGATACTCCCCTCCATTATGGCAGAGAAATCTAATAGGCGATTCATTCACAGAAGACTCTCAAAGGTGTGACTCATTCTCTTACAATGTGAATACTGAACTATTTAGTAGGCATCTCTTGCATAGGCTAACTGCACACCAGTTCACAAATTGGCTTGCTTTTTATAATTTTTAAAAGTTCAATTAGCATTATGAAATGAATGTAAATCTGAATGTATCATTCCAGTCCAACATGACTTTAACAGCAGTTCAATACTAAATGTTATTAGACATAATATCTCATGAAATCAAAAGGAACATTACCAATTCTTAGTAAAAGACAGAATGGCTAAATATAATGTTTTGAATTCAAAATGTTCTACAGGGGCCCTATGCTTTTTATTTACTTTTAGTTATTCCACACTATGTATATTTATTCAATGATGGTTTTAAGAGTGTAATGTCCCTCTGTCATTCTTATTTGTGGGGGTCCTGAATGTTTTACGTGGAAACCGCATAAATGGATAAAACTTCAAAAATTATCAGTTTAAATATTAGTATAGCTATTTAAAATTGGAAATATATACCAGAGCAAGAAACCATTATTCTCCCTGCCACCACCCACCCGAAAAAAGTCTGTTGTTTTCAGATATATCTTAGTACTTTTGATATTAATGGCTTTATGTGAGAGCAGAGAACATATTTGAATTCTAAAATGTCTCTGTAACCCTTTAATTTAAAAAAAAAATGTGTATTCACTCATGAAACGTGGATCTGGAGGTCAGAGCCCAGCTGCCAACCTCCACATTCAGGTTATATTTACTCTAAAGATCTCAGAGAAATGCTTACCCAGCATTAAAAGCTATCTCTGATTGCAATGGGAAAATACATTTTTTATTCAGGAATTCTACCTCTCACTTGCAGGGTCTGGGGATCTGGCAAAGATGAGGTTTAGGAGACAAATAGAGACTGCAGATAAACAGTTGGTACCAATCGATCTCCTGAGTTGTGCTGGCAAATACCTTTATTTATTTTTATTTATTTATTTGTTGAGCATGTTTTAGACAACAGATATAAGTATAAACATGATTATTAATACATGAAATGGATAAGAATAAAAGGGAACATTAGGAGAGGGACGGTAGACACATTGGTGAGCTTATGCAAGCCCTTAAAGACTTCTTAGGAATGGGGTGAGGTCAACAGTAGACAGTCTAAGGTTAAAGTTTTTGGGGGTTTTGGAAGAAACCACAGAGTCAGGTGGAGCATTCCAGGCATTGACCACTCTGTTGCTGAAGTCATATTTCCTGCAATCGAGTTTAGTGTGGTTTACCCTGAGTTTGTATCTATTATGTGCTCATTATTGTTGTGGTTGAAGTTGAAGTAGTCATTGATGGATAGGACATTGCAATGAATAATTTTGTGTACTACGCTTAGGTTGGACCAAAGTCAGCATAGTTCTAAGTTGTCTAAGCCTAAAATTTCAAGTCTGGTGGCATAAGGTATTCTGTTATGAGTAGAGAGGTGGAGGACTCTTCTCATGAAATACCCCTGGACTCTCAATGGTGTTAATGTTTGATATGCAGTGCAGATTCCAGACAGATGAGCTGTATTCAAGAACTGGTCTAGCAAATGTTTTGTATGCTCTAGTTAGCAGTACAATATTACTGGAGAAAAAGCTACGCAAGATTAGGTTTACAACTCTTAATGGCTATGTTGTTACAGTGAGCTATGTTTTTTGGCTTTGTCTTTACAGTGTTCTCTAGCACTTAGATCATTAGAGATGAGTACTCCAAGGTCCTTGACAGAGTGGGGGCCATCCACCTTCCATTGGATGAGTGTCTGCAGTGGATATGCAGACTGGACAGGTAGGATTTCATAGACAGAACCGCTGAAATATACGGTCAGATCAGAATGTGTGCTGTGGTCTTCTCTGAATTTTCTGAGACCAAAGCTGAAGAGACAAATCAGATGATGATCCCAAAGATCCAAGATATCATCTCATACCTACAGCAACATCAGGTGACCCTGAGCAGGTGAGACATTGGGATCAGATTTTGGCAGGCACATAGCTGCGTTGAACAAAGGCAATCTGCATATTTTCTTGAAGCAGACAGCAAGGCCTCTAATAAAAGCATGCCAACATATGGTGTTATATATGGACAGCTTCCAGAACCTTGTCCCTCTATTGAAAAACAACAATAATAGCAGCCTCTCTGATTTTGGGTCTGCATTCTTATCCCTCTTGCTCCTTGTCCCATTATTCAGACAAGTTCATGGGATTTTGTGGTGCTCCAACACAATTTTTACTGATAACTGTTTTTACTCTGCCTCTCTTCTGCTAGCAGATCACCAAGTGTTCAAATTACAAGACAAGTTATGTTCTCTATGAACCTCTAATGCTTAATTGCTTAGTAATTGGATAATTACACAATGGCTGACTAATACAGTATCAGGAGATTTATGTCATGGCAATAAAATGTGTCAAACATGTATTATGTCTGGCTTTCGGTTTTAGCAAAACTGACATCGGATGATATGCTGGGTAAATAAATTTCCCCATGTCCTTCACTTTTAAAACACATTGTTCAGGTCATATTTACTCTCAGAACCCTAAGAAGTTCAAAACTCAATTGCTTGTGGCTGATTGAAGAAGTTTCTCAGAAATATGATTTTTCTCCCCTCTCAGTTCTATAAATGTTGTCAGAAGCTGAGCAGGATAAAGAAATCTACTGGATCTGCTGCCCAACAGCACTGCTTCCTTCTAATTCAGATTAGGGCTGCTCTCCTTTGGATTTGACTGCCTGGACTTCTTTCAAGTCAGGAGCTTCATGTGGAATTCCATCGGCATTACAAACCTAAAAGGAAATAAGCTATATTAAGGTGAAGTGGCGGGAAGCAACAAAATATTTTACAGCTTGCTTACAGTACTTACTTTTCTATAGCCACAAAAAGAAAACAAAAAAACAAAAAAAATCATGTGCATAGATTTCAGAAAGCTTCCTGGAGAATATATGTGGTCCAAGAAGACAGGGTTGATTCTACATATGCTTTAACTGACTGTATCATTCACAAATGTGCCAGACGTGTATTCCTGAATAATCCAGTGGTGGGCTGCTTGCCCATACCGGTAGTTATGACCACCAGCTGGGCCTGTCCACCTGTCCCAGTGCTATCCCATCCTATATGTTAAGCCTGTGTTCCCCAACCAGGGTTAAGGAGACAAGCTAAAGAGAATGTGCAGCATTAATCAGATAGGCATACAGATAAATGGGTGAGATAAGCTTGTATGTTTATTAACATACAGTAAAAATAACAGAGACGCTTGTGCTATCAAAAATATAGTTTATTCCATTTATAGCATAGTCAAAATAACAGTCCATTAGTCATGTATCATTTAGTCAGTCCATTCAAGGATATTCAGTTAGCAAAGTCCGTGTAGAATATCCTATGTCAGTTCACTTACAAATCAGTCCTTTGTCTCTCTCCCGTTCGAGTAACGCAGTCTTGAGTCCATGCAGTAATTAGGGATCATCAAGCCAGAGAGTGAGCAAGCTGTCGTCTTGCTTCTTTTAAAGTGCTTTCACAACCACTCCCTTAATTACATTCCTATATTTAAAGTTGCAGACACTTTAACTTATAAACCATGATAACATATTTATTATTTTACCTAAACCAGTTAGGGTAAACAATGTTATCCCTAACATTCTCCCCTTTTAGGAAATAATAATAAATATAACTATTTACATCTTTAAATCATATTTGTTACAACTCTCTTTAAACTTAATTACTCCTTGAGCTTTTGTAAATTGGTCTGCAATGTTTTCTTCTGTCATGCAGTATTCCAATTTAATTAGCCCATTCTTTACAGATTCTCTAACATTTAAGTATCTTAAATCAGTATGCTTTGATCTAGTTTTTACAGCAATATTAGTAGCTAACTTTATGGCTGCCTGGTTGTCCTCATACACAATAATGGAATCTTTAACAGTTATACCCATGTCTAATAATAACTGTTTGTACAGAATTAAGTCAGTGCATAGTAATGACAGACATGAAAATTCCGCTTCCATCGTGGACAAGCTAATATGCTGTTGTCTGATTGACCTCCATCCTATTAGTGTATTACCAAATAATATAGCCATCCCAGATGTTGATTTTCTAGTGTTTATGTCAGTTGCAAAACTTGCATCTGCATAGGCACTAAGACTCAAATCACCCTTTGGTTCTATATACAATGCTTGGTTCATTGTTCCTTTAAGATATCTTAAAATTCTCTTTAATGATTGCCAATGACATTGATGTGGATCCGAATTAAAATGAGCCAGCTGATTAACACTATAAGCTATATCTGGCCTTGACCAATTGCTTATATATGATAAGCTACCAATCAAAGATTGATATACAGACTTATCAAATTTGGGACTTTGATCATCAGTTTGGCAAACTTCCTGACTCATTGGAGTCTTTGCCGGTTTACAAAGTTCCATTTTAAACGTTTTAATTAATTGGCAAATTTTATCTTCTTGAGATATCTTAAATCCATTTTTTGTTTTGTTAATTGTCAATCCTTGATACTTTTTAATTTCACCTAAATGCTTTAATTTTATCTTTTTGGCTAATAATGATATAATCTCATTAGCTTCATCATTAGTCTTAGTTATCATAGCAATATCATCTGTAAATAATAACAATAATGACACCGTTCCATTATTTTCTCTTTTAAACACACATGGATCTGCTAAACCAGATTTAAAGCTATATTGTTTAATTCTTTCACAATATATTGATTCCACTCAAAACCAGATTGTTTCAACCCGTAAAGACTCTTTTTGAGTTTCCAACAATCATTACTATTTACTTTATTGTCTTTTATAATAATTGGCTTTTTCAAATATATGGTGCAATGGTGCATGTTCTAGGAATTTTGCACTAGCACTGGTGTAAACTCTAGATGTACCTGGTTGCCAGAATCTATAAGATCTATGATTAGGTTTATATCCTACAAAAAATAATCTTTTAGCTCTATGCTGTCCTTTGTGTCTGAGTTGTGAAGGGATATGCACCCATGCTGGTGCTCCAAATGTGTGCATGTAACTTAAATCAGGTTTTGTACCATGCCACAGTGTGAATGGTAATTCACCTGTTGTTGAATTAACAACATTATTTAATATATGATTACCACACATTATTGCTTCTCCCCACAAATTGTCAGGTAATCCTGAATCAGACATCATAGTTTGTGCCATTGATTGTAATGTTTGGCCTCTTCTCTCTATAAAGGCATTATGTTGTGGCCTATATGGTGCAGACTTTGTATGTTGAATACCTAACATTCTAAGTCTATTCTGGAATTTATTATTTGTAAATTCCGTACCATTATCTGTTATAAGAGTTACTAATTTCTTTTTAGTTTTCCTTTCAGCAAATTTAATCCAATTAAAGAGATTTTGATACGTTTCAGTTTTGCTCTTCATTAAATAGCAAAACCCATATCTAGAATAGTGGTCCATTACACTTAATATGTATCGAGTTCCTCCTACACTTGGTTTTTTCAGACCTATTAAATCAGCAAATACTACTTCTAAAGGCTCTTTGGTAGTAAATCCATCAACTCTATTAGCCGGTTTGACCTTGCCTTTGCTTTGATTGCAAGCATTACATTGCAAATATTTATTACAAGGTTTTATTAGATAATTCAACAGTTTTCTTAAGCATTTTAAAATTAAAATGCCCTAGCCTTCGGTGTAACAAGTGAATACATTCATCATGAGGTTTCTTATTATCAAAAACCGTGTTAGCCACCTTTAAACCATTATCATTTAAAACATATAATTCACCTCTTAAAGATGCAGTAATTTTCTTATCTTTTTTCTCAATTATGCAGTTATCTCCTTTAAAGGTAACTACATATCCTAGTTTAACCAAAATTCTAACTGAAATTAAATTAAACTTAAGTTATGGTACATATAACATTTTTACATTCTCTTTTATAAAAGAACAATATGCTATACCTTGACCTTTAGCTTTCAGTTTCCAGCCATTGGCTAATGATATCAAGCCAGAGAGTGAGC
This sequence comes from Hydrophis major, assembly GCA_033807585.1. Classification (NCBI taxonomy): domain Eukaryota; kingdom Metazoa; phylum Chordata; class Lepidosauria; order Squamata; family Elapidae; genus Hydrophis; species Hydrophis major. The sequence continues at coordinate 156,013,309 of CM066330.1, forward strand.
AAGCTGTTGTCTTGCTTCTTTTAAAGTGCTTTCACAACCACTCCCTTAATTACATTCCTATATTTAAAGTTGCAGACACTTTAACTTATAAACCATGATAACATATTTATTATTTTACCTAAACCAGTTAGGGTAAACAATGTTATCCCTAACACTATATATCTCACATTTTTGCTCGCTCGCCCTGTCCATGCAACCCAGCTGCTCTCCCTGCCTTTCCCACTCTTGTTGGGCTCCGAGTTCACCCGGAGCCTGTCAGCTCCGATAATGCCTCACAGCAAATCATCTGGCCATGTCATCTTATCTCTGCTGCTGCTGGATCTGTATTTCTGCTTGTGTGCTAGCCGATGGTTTTAGAATGACTCAGCAGAGCTGAGGATGGATTCTGCAACAACTGCGGGGCTGCTGGAACTGGCTCTTTATTGATGTGGTACATATTGTTAAAGGGGGTAGGGGCACATATAGGTGGTAATTATGACTTAGGTTAAAACATGGTGAAGGTGGCACCATGTGGGGATCAGTTAGTGAGGGTCAGAATAGGGAAGGGATGTTGACGTGTTATAGGATTAATAGCATTTAGGGATAATGGGTTAGGTGTGGCCAGAATTAGAACTGCCTAGAGGCCTGGGTGGGGTGGGGTGTGTCTCATGATAATAGTGATAAAAGGAAAGGGAACAAACTCAAACCCAACTCAGCTTTTAGCCATTCTTGCCTGATTAGAGTATTTGTTGTTTGATGCTATATTGAATAAACCATCATTGTCCTAAAGAGGAATTAGAGTTTGGATTCATTTAGAGACAAATCTTCAATACTCAAGGACTGGCTGAGAACTCTACTCACTGGAACTATGAAGGAGGCATGAGTGCGTGTACACGCTCACATTTTCGGTTTTGCACTAGGTGAACTGATTGTTACAGTATGTGCAGCCCACCTCTGGAATAATCCCTTATGTAATCCCTCTTGCGTCCATTTTTGTCTTTTTCATGAGTCAGATGGCACAATGATTTATTTTCTGACAGACTTGAGTTTTTTGCCTTGCTTCCCAGAGTATTGTTTGCTTGTATATTTGTCTACAGTACTGTGCCTGCTTTGATTTCTAAATAACTCTGTGCGGGAGGCTTACTTGCAGATGGGTTTGAATCACTCAGTTGTGCAATATATCATAAAGAGTTTAGCTTTAATTTCAAACCACCAAACATTTCAAGCAGCAGCTACAGATATGGGAACAGCTCCCTACATTACTCCTCTACTTTTGTGGGAAATTATTTTTGTGGTGTGCGGGGGAAGTGGCTGATGAAGTGCACCAGTCTTGAGTATGAGAGACTGCTTTCATAGTTAAAAAAAGCAGAAAAAGGATTAATTTTTACTAGTATGATTCTGCTGGTAGTAGAAACCAACATTAACTGTCTCGCATAGAGCAAGTAACTATAGGGTTGGTTAGCTTATGCTTTTTCCTTGATTCTGTAAAAAACAGAACTGCAAATGCTTTGTGCTTTGCCAGTTGCTTTATATCTCTGACTATTTGGCTGGGCATGTAATGTGCTGATGTGTTGTAATTACCAGAATGGATGATTGTGTCTCTTATCTTTATTGTCTTATGGAGGCATTCTACTTCTGATCTCGCAGTAGAAATCAAATCCTTTTTTTTTTTTAAGGAAAAGAATTTCCTTCATTTATTAATTTGACTATATATTGTATATTTAGATTTTCCATAAGAAAAGTCTAAAATAGATAACAGCAGAAATAACGTGTTTTTTTTTAAATGAAACATTATACTAGTGCAGATAAATGATAACAGAAAGTGTTAGATGGGTCCATGTATGAACGAGAGGCAGGACACGGCAGGAACTGGTAAGATGTCTTTATTATAGTTAAATCCAAAAAGCCACTCAATCGTGGCAGGCACCAGCTTTTGTAGCTGGCACTGTCCAGAGCTTCAGCCACTGACGAGACTTTATTTTTCCTGCTGGTGGCTGGGCCAATGAGAGGAGTCTGTTAGCTGACTTCACTCTTTGGCCATATTTGGTCATATGTAACACTCCTCCCCTCTTAGTGTTCATCCAATCAGTGCTCGCCTACCGTACATAGTCGCACAGGTAGGCGGGGCTTCGAGCGGCGCAATTGGTCCTACACATCTCACTTGTTCCTGGGGCAGCAGCCCGAGTGGATGGGTCCCTGCTTGCGGAACAGTCTCAAAACCCACTTGTGGCGCGGCAGGGACCGTTGAGCCTGAGGTCTCAGAAGGACACCGTGGGACCTCCTCTTTGCAAGATAAGTGTCTTCGCTGTTGTTGTGCAGGGGTTGGTGTCTGCATCAAGGATTGTTCTGTCGGTGCGTGTTGAGTGTCTGGCTGGTTGTCTGAGTTCGAGACCCGGCCTTGTATTTGATCTATGTGCCGCTCCCATAGTTTCCCTTCTTCTGTCTCCACCCTGTAGGACCGGGCCTCATAATTCTGGTCACCCTGGCAGGTACCCATGTAGATCCCCCTGTGTAGTTGTGGGCCCCCTATTGCAAATTGTCTGCACTTCCCTGTGGAGTCTGGGGGTGTCTCTGTGCTATAATTGGGGTGTACACAGTCATGTGTAGACCGTAGCTTCCAGCCCATTAACAGTTCTGTGAGGCTACAGTGTGTTGTTGCGTGGGGTGTGATATGTTGAGCTAGGAGCATTCTGTCTATTCTTTTCTGCCAGTCCCCTCGGCCCATCCGCTGGAGCGTTTCTTTGGTGGTCTGGACCATTCTCTCCATTTGTCCATTCGTCGTCGGATTAGCAGGTGCTGACAGTGTGTCTGCAAAGTGAACTGCAGTCTGTTGTCCGAGTCAAGGATGTCCAGCAATCCGTGGGTGGTGAATAGTTGTCAGAGTGCTCTTATGGTTGCTTCTGATGTTGTTGATTTCATTAAAATTACCACCAACCATTGGAGTATGCGTTGACGACTATGAGGAAGGTTTGCCCCTGGCAAGGCCCGGTGAAGTCGACATGTACCCAGGGCTGTGGGTGTCTCCCACTTTCTGGGGCTCACTGCTGGGGGTGCCAGTCTGGTTTCTTGGCAGGGGGTGCAGATGGTGACCCATGTTTCTATCTCTTTGTCCGGTCGGAGCCACCATATGTAGCTTCTGGTGAGGGCTTTCATTTAGACTATCCCCAGGTGGCCCTCATGTAGTATTGTCAGTTTTTTTTCCTTAGAGGGGGGCATGACAACTCTGTCCCCCCACAGTATACATCCCTTGAGCACTGACATTTTGGTCTGCCTATTTTTATATGGTTGGCATTCCTCCCCTTTGACTGCTTGACTGCTTCCGACCATTCCCTCCACACCCAGTTTGAAATCCATGCCATGATTTTGTCGCGGGCTGTGAGTCTTGTGATTTCTGATGACATCATCAGTCCAGGCATCATCTCCTCTACAAGCAGCACTGTAATGGATGGCACTGGGTCTTCGGCTGGGTCTGGGAGAGGAAAGTGGCTGAGGGCATCGGCATGGGAGATGTCTTTTCCTGGTCTGTGGATTATGTGGTTACTGTATATGGCCAGGAAAACTGTCCATCTTAACATCCTGGGGGACAGGATATTTGGTGTGGGTTTATCACCAGCAAGGATGCCCAGGAAGGGTTTGTGGTGAGTGATGAGGTTGAATCACCTTCCGTACAGGTATTCGTGGAAGCGCTTGACCCCTGCAACTGTGGCAAGTACTTCCTTGTTGATCTGGCTGTAATTTCTGTGAGTTTTTGACAGTGTCTTCAAAAAGTATGCAATGAGGGCTTCAGTACCATTGGGCAGTTTGTGGCTAAGAACTACTCCAATGCCGTAGGGGGAGGAATCGCATGTTGTTGTGAGTGGCAGCATTTGCTGTATTTGATGAGGATGCTGTTAGATGCTAAAATGTTTTTTTATTTTCTTGAATGCCTCAGCTTCGCGTTGTCCCCTGGTCCAACTTGTCATCTTATCGAGCAGCCTGTGGAGAGGTTCTGCAATGGTTGCTTTCTGCGGCAGAAAGACATTGTAAAAGTTAAGCAATCCTAAAAATGCTTGCAGTTCCATTTTGTTTTGTGGTGTGGGGACTTCCCGTATTGCCTTCAGCTTCCCATTTATGGGTCAGATGCCTGCGGCATCAATTAGGAACCCCAAAAATTCCACTTGTGGGACTATATGGCATTTATTCCTCTTTAATTTCAAGCCCGCCTATTGGAATCTCTCCAGGACTGCCCATAGCTGCTTCATAAGTTCTTCCCTGCTGCTGGCTGAGACAATTACATCATCGAAGTAGGGTATGACCACTGGGATATTGTGCAGCAGCCTTTCCATGATACTTTGGAACAGGCCAAGGGATATGCTTACTCTGAACTGAAACTGCTTACACTTGAATGCGCCCCTGTGTGTGATGATGGTTTGTGCCTCAGTGGTTGCCTCATCGACAGGCAGTTGCTGATAGGCCTGGGCCAAGTCTAATTTGGTGAATATCGTCCCTCAGCCCAGGGAGTGCAGGAGGTGCTGTACTACGGGAATGGGGTATGCGCTCTGCTGGAGGACGTTGTTCAGGGTTGTTTTGTAGTCAGTACAGATTCTTGTGGACCCATCTGGTTTGACTGGGATCATGATTGGGTTCTCCCATTTGACATGGTCCACTGGTTCTAGGACCCCTTGGGCTATTAGCTTATCTAACTGCTCTTCGACTTTGGGCTGGAGAGCGAACGGGACTCGCCATGATTTAAGGCAGACCAGGGTGATATTGGGGTCTAGATTGAATGATATGGGGGTCCCTGTGTACTTGCCCAGTTTATCATCAAAGACATCACTGAATTCCTGCTCTAGTTCTGCAATGTCTGTTGTCAGGCTGGGAGTGGTGGTCTCTGTTGCATGAACGCTGATGATATTTATTTGGAGTGGCTGGAACCATTCCCTTCCTTGTAGACTTGGCAGGTTCCGGTCTACTGTAGTGAATGGTTGTTCTCCTCGGAATGTTCTGTACTGTTCTGTTCTGTTCTGTTGGTTGGATGGCCCAGCATACCTCCGTGATGTGGCCTCTCCACTCACATCTCCAGCAAACAGTGTCCTTGAATTGGCATGCCAAATGGTGGTGGTTTCTGCCACAACCCTCACACTCTCTGCCTCCTGGTTTACTGTCTGGCTTACCGGCTTTGTTTGTAGATGTCCCCATCATCATCATCGCTTGCCTCAGATGCAGATTCGCTTGGTTTGGGGTGGCAATCGATCACGGTTGCGTGGACCTTCCCATTCCTCTGATCCGTGCTGCTGAGTTGTCGAATGACTCTGTGGCTCATGCCTCATCGACAGCCTCTTTGAAGGTGATGTCCTTGTGGGCCAGGTGTTTCTTTTGTAGTGCAGGATCCTTCATCCCCAGGATAATCCGATCCCTGATCATCCCCTCGGTGTCGGGGAATCTGCAGTTTTTCGCAATTCTCTGCAAGTCTGCCACAAATGCGTTGACTGTATCCCCCTCTCTTTGGCTCTGTGTGTAGAAATCATATTGGCTAGCCAGGTAGGAGGGAGAGGGGCTGCAGTGTCCCTTGAGGGACCATTGTAGTTCGTCCCAGGACACAGTTTGTAGGTCTTTTGCTACCAGAGCATCTGCCATTTTGTAGATCTTGATGTCGCCGTAAGTTAGGAACAGTGCTTTTTTCTGCACATCGGGAGCCGCTTGGAGTTCATTGACTTCCATGTGCAGGTTAAAACAGCCCATGTAGGAGGACCATTTTTCCTTTCCTGGATTGTAAGGGATTGCCATCGGACAGTGTGCTAGGCTGGTTGCACATTGTGCCATGTTGGTCAACGGGTCGTGATCATTGCACTAGCCGTTAAATGGCATCCAAATCCACAAGGTGTTCATTGTCCTCTCTGCAGTTCAGGATTCCACCTTCGTCACCAGAGTTAGATGGGTCCACGTGTGAATGAGAGGTGGGACACAGCAGGAACTAGTAAGATGTCTTTATTGTAGTTAAATCCAAAAAGCCACTCAATCGCAGCAGGCACCAGCTTTTGTAGCCAGCGCTGTCCAAAGCTTCAGCCACTGACAGGACTTTATTTTTCCCGCCAGAGGCTGGGCCAATGAGAAGAGTCTATTAGCCGATTCCACTATTTGGCCATATTTGGTTATATGTAATAGAAAGGATAAGCCATTCAAAGTTAAATGAAAAGACCAGGGAATATAGGATATCTTAAAAAGACATGTAGGTGGTCTCCAAATTAACATATCTCCGGAATTAAATAGCCTGGACTCCATCTCCCAAGAGCTGTTTCTTTTTATCAATGCATTGTGCTGTTTATGAGAGTTTCTTTAATTTCCAGGGATTGTTTGGTCCAGATAAGTATATAGGGAGAAAATCATTCTGCAGCTATTCAGTCCATAATTATGATGGCCACCTTGAAGTGGACATCATAATTATGCACTGAAGTCTGGTGTGGTGAAGTCTGATGTTTTTATTAAATATTGTGTTTCTGCTTTATTTCTGGACTACATTTATGTTTTGTATTGTTCTTAGACAGCATCTTGGCAGAACTTTAGACTCAAATGAATTGGAATAGCTATTTCTATTATATGTGTATGGAAACTTTCTTTCTTCAGTTCTGAATGGGACAAAATTGGGCCTACACAGTAAAAACAGAATGGGTTAGCTATTTGAGAAGGGAATGGGAGAAATCTGTAATTTTCAGATGAGACTCACAGAATTATAAATTCAAAACATTTTCTGGTAGTCACCATGTGGCTATTAAGTATGAAAGAGTGGATTTGGCTACTTGACTAGAAGGTTCTGGCTCTACTTTTGCCTGCTATCAATATAGATATTTGTAAATAAGCTAATAGATTACAGAATACTTTATATCTCAATGCTTGAAATCTAAAAAAAAGAGTCAATCCTTATAACTTGGCTTAGTGGTTAAGACATCAAGATAGAAACCAGGAGACGGTGAGTTCTATTCCCACTTTAGGTATGAAAGCCAGCTTTTTCCCATTTTAGGCATGAAAGCTGGCTTTCATGCCATGTGTGACTTTGAGCCAAGTCAACTCAATCTACCTGACAAGGTTGTTGTGGGAAAAATGAGAGGAGGGAGGAGCATTAGGTATGTTTGCCACATTGAGTTATTTATAAAAAATAATAAAGGTGAGATAAAATTAAGTAAATAAATACTGCACAGTTGAAATTCATTACTGTTTCAGAAAGTGGGATGGGTGTTAATGTACTTTTGATTTCAGTATTTAGATGGGAATACATTTCATTCAAAAATATCCCCATTATTTTTCCCCAGCCACTTTCCTAAATCCATGAGAAAATTGTTCACAATGAGCTCTTTTGATATTCAAACATCAGGAATTGTTTAGAAGTCTGTCTGCCTACTCATTCCATCAAATGATTATGTAATTTTTCTTGTGACTGGTGAACTATGTAGCCAGAGGATTTTTACTTAGATCCACGCCCAGAACTATCCTTTCAAACTTCCTTCAGATTCTTAAAAAGGAAATATATTTTCATCCTAATAAGGCATGTGTTTGTCTAAATAGTGATGTTGTTAGTGTAAATATTAGGGCTAAAGTATTTTAAATGGGCTAGATATTCAGCACTGATAACAGTATAACTGAGCCTGTGGGAAATAAATATATAATGAAGAAGGAAGCTCAGAGTCGTAATTAGAATGCTCATTCTAAAGAAGGCTCTAGAGTATTTCCAGTGGGTGAAGACTGCTACTGATCTAAATATAGAAAAGGAAGGTGGCTGCACTGAAGTCAGTTATATAACCTATATCTAGAGGTTTAAATTATATAAACCATGCTATTCAGTTTGGATTAAGAAGATTCTAGATGAGGACCCAGCTTCTTCCTCAGCCTAACAATCCTTGAGAAGATGAGAAGGTAATATAATTCTACTGTGAATATATCTATGGCCAAGCATGCTTTTAATATTACCTTATTATAGGTCTCATGATAACACCACTTCCCATATGGAAAGTTAGTAAGGTAGCAAGAAGTTGAATATATAACCCCCCCTCCCCAGTGATCTATCTCAGTTCATTGAGATAGAGACATTTTTCACAATATGCCAACCACAGGGATTCAAATGTCTGGTACACATATGCTATTCCATCCCATAAGTCTAGGAACATGCAAAGGAACATATGAGATACTTTATAAACTGATCTACAGCCACTTGTTTTATTTGACAAAAACACAGTAGGATATTTGAAATATCTTCTAAGAGCCAGAATGGTTAATAGCAGCTTTAGGAACTTTGAAATCAGGTTGTTACTTGTGGGGGAGCTGTCATAACTTTGAACAGTCACTAATGACTAGTTGTAAGTCAAGGACTACCTGTAGTTGCACTTGGGAGACCCAGGTTCAAGTCTACCCTGTGGCATGAAAGCTTTGGGTCAGTTATTCTCTCTTGACCTAATCCACCTCACAGGAATATGGATGTGAGGACAAAATGGACACCAGCTGAAAATTGTCCTTAATTCCTGGACAAAGATGGACTACAATTTAGATATTAATCACATCCTCTAAGTCTGTTTAAGGTCCTGGAGTTTTAAGACACAACAGTGCCGTTATGAATAAAGAAATGGGTGATTAACATGGGATTGGAGCTAGCACAAAGTACTCTATTCAGCTATTCTCATGGTTGAGAGCAGAATCATAAAAAACACTGAATTTTTGATGAGTTTTAAATTGTACTGGATGTACTGTAGTTGCTTAAAGACAGCTAACTACTAATGAGGTGCTTGCTCATGTCCACCATCTGTCCTTGAATTCTAGCCATAAATTCTCTGTGACTTACACTAACCACTCATTTTTATTAAGGTCTGTGGTTTTCATATTTTCTGCATTCCTTGCTTGGCTCCAATGCTGTCAGTATTACCCTAGCCAGGATCTCAGGGCATGGGTTAACTTAGTTGACTACAATATGTTTATTACCCATATTGAAAGTTCACACGGAGGCTTTTTATAGTGACCACAGTGCAAGGAAAGTAGTCAGCATATGAGCTATTCAGCCCACAATTTGGAAAATATGCACCCAGATCTTAACAAAGCTGAGACTTCCCATAAACCACTAACACAGAATAACTCTTTTGTATAAATAAGAATAGTCTGCTGTCTAGCAAAAGCAAATAGTAAACATCAAATAATACCATGGATCTGGATAAGCTATTAAGAAGAGGATGTTTACTTTTTTCATGTTATACGTAACTGGAAGTGGCCACCTATTTTGTACATATTCTATTGCATTTATCTTTTAATCTTTTTTTTAAAATAAAAGTTTCATTTAAGTTTTCACAAAACATACAAATACAAATAAAATATCTTTTTTTTGAGAACAGCCTGGCCCCAGGTTATCACTTCTCCATACAGACATAAACTCAATACATATTTATCTTATACATTCTAATCCATATCTTATAACTATTTTTGCAATTTTTTCAATAGCTTTTCCCTTTCTTTACTTCCTATAGCCTTATTTTAAATTATCTCATTCCTTTCTTAATTCAATTACATATCTTTTTCTAATTTTTAAAATCTTTCTAATCAATGCTTTTATATTTTTATCTGTCCTGTTTATAATTTCATATTATCTTTTCTCATAAAACAAATTTTCCCCTGTAATTACTAGACTGGAGTGTAACACCTTTGTAACTTTTTTCAAATCTTGTTTAAAAATTTAAGTTACACCTTTACAGTTATAACATTCATTTTCTAACCTCTATTTTATAACACATACATATTTTCAATCAAATTCTGCTTGGTACATTCCCTTAAAAATACACACTAAATTCTTAAAAGAAAAAAGTATATATGTATATATATCTGTGTATATATGTATATTAGTACCAAATGGAATAATTATTCTATTCAAGTACAGCTCTGCCATTAATATTAATAACAATCTTTTACATTTCTATTTCTTTTAACAAACATTATCTAGTAATATCAGTTGTCTTTCACTTTAATCATCTATATTTCATATTTTACTTATTACTATCTTTAAATAAAAAACCAAACAATAGTTATTAATAGTAGTCAATGAAGTTATTATTCTTATTCAAGTTCATCTTGTCAACTGATAAAAATCTTTCATGTTTCTTTTCAGTTTTTTAAACATTCTTTTTAAATCATTGAGAGCCTTATTCTCTTCACAAACAAATATTCCACTACACATCAGTAGAAATTTTTTCTATCACTTTAATCATTTAACATATTTTCTAACCCTTTTCTATTTCTAATATAACAATGCTATCCCATGCACCCTTGCAGAATCCTCTCCTTAAGTTAAATTTTAACCATTGTCTCTGTGTCTTTTAAATAGGTTTATACCTTTAATTCTTGTACGTTTTTCCTGTACCTCTATAGCTTGTTTCTGTCCTTTGTAGCTTCTTTTCCTTTTCCTTTCCCTATCTTCTTCTCCCTCCCCTTTTTATTCCCTTTTCTATCTGATTCTCCCTTCTGTGATCCTCCCTTCTGCTTCTTCCTGATATTATGATTACTTTTCAAATTACTTTTTTGGAGGGTTGTTGCTTCAATGCTTAAGTTTTTAACTCCCTTTTCCCCCCTTTCCCTTTTTTACTGTGTTTAAAATTTCTTGGTCATTAAAGATGACTTCGTTGTCCCGTCCTTCTTGTTCTACCAGCGTTTCTTGTTGTTTTTCATAGTTCAAGATCTCCATTTCTAAAAATTGAAATACAAAGCCAAAAGATCCTCTTCCATCTTGTGCTTCTTCTTTTTGTTCTTTAAGTCTTATTTTTAACTCTTCAAGGAGTGATGCCGTTTTAAAAAAAAATTAAATAACCCCAAATTGATTTTATTTTATTTCATTAGGATCCTCCACCCAAAGTTCCAGGAATCATCCAATTATCCAAAACTGTTTCTTGCTTCTTTTCTCATTTTCTCTTTCCAGGGGCTTTGTTATCTTGTAACAAAGTTTCAGCTACAATGTATCTTTTGAAAGCCTTGTTAAAATTCCACTATCAATTTTTTTAAAGTTCCAGATGGTCTTCCCCATTTTCCAGATTCTACCCTCTTTTTTCCTTTTTCCCTCCGCTGCTTTCTTTTTTTAAAGAAAGTTTTTAGATTATCCAAGAATCTTTATCCCTTTGAAACTTTATTTTCAGCTAGAAATAGCCTATTAATGTCAAAGTGGATTAGTATCAATTTTTTATTCGAATCTCTTCTTCTTAACATTCCAAGTCAATTAAAACTGTCAATGTGAGAGGGAAAAAAAGCCAATTCTGTTTCCTTTCCCTTTCTCTTTTACAGCTTAAGATCTTTTTTAGGAATAGTACTAGTCTTTAAAATTCAGGTTCTAGATACCTTAAATAGATGTTCTCCATTCAACCCGATCAATCAAACTTTCTCCTTTAAAATTCCTCCTGCACAATCTTATCCAGTCGGGTTCTTCTTTGAGGTGGCCATTTCTGACCACCGCTGTAACTGCCTTTGGGAAAGGGAACAATGGTCAGCCGAGGAGAAGAGATGCAGCTCTCCTCAACCCCGCTGATGGCTCCCCCTTCTTCACCATCTCTATGGGATGGCTTCAGCCCAGAATCCAGGCGGCTCGGGGCACTCCAGCGGCAAGCACGGATCAAAACTGCGCACGATTGCAATTTCAGTCCGTTGTCGAAGAAGCCCAAACTGGAAGTCGAATTTAACTTTTAATCTTATACATCATGCAGATCTAAGTCTTCTTATAAGCAAATGTTTGGATTGGCCCCAGTGATAAAACATACTCAAAGAATTAGCCTAGTGAAATATCTGGAAATTCATAAATATTTTGCAGTATCACCTAGTGGGAAGGTGTTGAATCTGTTTCATGCAGACAGGAATGAATTTTGAAACAGATGCTGGATTATGAAATTTATTTATTATGATTTTTGTTTCATTCTCCAACATAATTTCTATAGTAATAGTAAAATTTAGTCTAAAATGTTTATTTTTATTTGTTTACTGCATTGGGGATTCTTTGTTTAACCCTCTTAAAGCATATGCAAACATTTTTTTTATTTCCATCAAGATACATTTTCTTACATGTTAATTAGTTATTGCTTCCATTAACTACGTTCTTTAAAAACAGATGATACATTCTGAACATTAGCAGTTGATTAGCAGAGAAATAATATCAGAGGAGGCTAAAGTTGTATCCTAGAAACCAGACAGTGACTAGAAGTGTCCATTACTTTTATTATCCCCTTTCAGAAATATACAATAGATGAAAGGAAGAGGAAGGAGCCAGCTAGTCTTATTTCAAAGTCCTGTGGACACAACATGAAGATAGTCCCAGCTTACTTTTATTACTTCTCTTCATATGCCTCAATTGTTTTTAATCTAAGAAGGAATTTTGCACTTGTTTACCAGATCTGTAAACCACCAGTTTTTTCAATTAAAATCAGAGAAACCGTTCAAGTGCTTGTAATTGCAACAGATATTCTTGAATGCCATCCATATCCCTTTAGTTTATAAGATTCTTAAAATATTCTTAAAATCCTGAAATTAAGATATCCTGAAAGAAGAGGGAGGCAGCTGGTCTTCCCAAAGACAACTGCTTTATTAGGTGCAATATTAGATGCAACTTCTATATTAGATGCAGTCTTATTGGGCCATTGGGCCAATTGCTAGGCCATCCTAGAAATAAAGAGCCAACTTAGTGTAGAGGTTAAAGTGTTGGCCTAGAAACCAGGAGACTATGAGTTCTAGTCCTGCCTTAGGCATGAAAATCTGGCTGGGCGAATTTGGCCCAGTCATTCTCTCTCAAAGAGGCAGTGATAAATCACTTCCAAAAGCATTACTAAGAAACCCACAACAGAACTACCAAAAATGGCTAACCATAAATTGTTGGGCCATCCTAGAAACCTTAGGAGCCCAAATTCTAAGGCTCACAGGAGCAAGAATAGTGGGCAAAATGTTCAGTTTGGGAGTTTCAAACCTCACGCTTCCTTCTTGGCTACATTCTTTTCAGATCTCTTTCCTCCTCTTTATTCATTATACAATATCTTGCTCTCATTCTCATTTTTGTTATTCTCAGCAGTGCATAACTTTACCATTTTCGCATGCATCTCTTTTCATAACACTCCTGTGGTTCCACACATTTCCAGGGCTCCCTGCAATTCTCTTTCAAGCATCTTCCACATCTATTTTCCTTAACCCTGCTTTCCATCCATTCTTTTGGGAAATTACTCTCTTTTCTAGTTTTTTCTCTCTTACAGGACTTGTGCTTTCTCATCCTTTACTTACTCTGCTTTTAACTCTAGCTTCTTTTACCTCTTCCCTTTTTCTTTCCTGCCCATTTTGATTCTATTAAATAATGGATTGCTCCCAAATACAACTGGACCTTCTCAAGAACCTATGTTAATACCATTAGAGGTAGATATTATAATAATAATAATAGTAGCAGTAGTAATAATAATAATAATAATAATAATAATAATAAGCCAGCTTTTCAGAGATTATGGCCATGTGAATTAAGGGTGAAGAGTTGATGACACATGCGATTATGAAATGTAGTTTTATACTGACTCACGTGTAGCTACTTGTACTTAAAGAAAATGCATACCCAGCCAGAAAAATGTTGCATTTAATATTTTTTGGTAAATAGATATCCGAAAAGTGGATCTGGCATTTCAAAGTTATCTGGAGAAAAATATTTATTACTTCTCCCAGAAAAGAAGTTAATTAGCAGTCCTTTTCAATCACTTTGTCATGTAATTTCAACTTGATTATTACATTTTATTCTTGAGGTTATCTTCAGTCAGGACTCATACAGGCAAAACTGTAATTAAATTGTCTTACAGGCAAACTGTAGTTAAAAGTGATCTTAAATAAAGAAGGGAGAAAGGCAGCTCCCACAGTTGGTTTGGAGCCAGTAGAAAGATAATCACAAGAGTCAAATGTAATAATTGGTTGAAATTGCATGATAAAGTAATTACAGAAGGGCAGGATTGGTCAGGTGACTCCAAATGAATACTCTTTATATATATATAAACTACCAACAGGAATTTGATACTAGAATTGTGTTACACACACCATTACTGTCATGATAAAACTTTAGAATAGACATTTTGAATCCCAATTAGTCAGAATGATTGGAAGCAAGGGCATTAGTGTATGTTGGGGGTACATCAAAAAACTCAAGATGTCTGTGACTCTGATCAAAAGCCATCTCTTTTTCGTGCAAGTTGTGTTTCCACTGAGGTCAACTGGATTGCCTTGTTCATTTGTAAAGTATAGCAAAACATGCTAACATGCAAAAAGAGGTTTTAAGCATTGTTTAACAGCAATGGAAATGGCAGGCAGAGAGGGAATGTTATGGATCCAGCTGGTTAAGAATTTCAACTGGCAGGGTCTAAAAAACAGGGTCTTCTCTGCTATTCCCCTTGCCATATGAAATTGTCCCTGGAAGCAGGGTAAACCTCCACTCCTGGCCTTCTGGAAGAGCATTAAGACTGTGCTCTGCCAACTGGCCTGGGAGATCCAAGGGTGCCCTGCAAACCTTGGGGTGGTTGATGGACTGAAGGCACTTCCTCTGCCTTTCAACTTTGCAATTGTTCATTTTAACGTTGTTTTACCCTGATTTTTTTTAACTTTAGCTTTTATATCATTTTACTGTTATCTGTAAACCACCCAGAGGTACTCAGATGTTATAGGGGATATAGGAATTTGAGGAACAAACAAATATACAAGTAGTCCTCAACTTACAACAGTTCTTTTAATGACCGTTCCAAGTTACAATGGCACTGAAAAAAGTGACTTATGACCATTTTTCACAGTTACTACTTTTGCAGCATCCCCACAACCATGTGATCAAAATTCAGATGCTTATCAATTGATTCATACTTATGACCGTTGCAGTGTCCCAGGGGCTATGTGATTCCCCTTTTGCCACCTCCCGAGAAGCAAAGTCAATGGGGAAGCCAGATTCACTTTAACAACCGTGCTACCAACTTAACAAGTGCAGTGATTCACTTAACAACTGTGGCAAGCAAGGTTGTAAAATGGGGCAAAACTCACGTAACAAATCTTTCACTTCACAACGTAAGTTTTGGGCTCAATTTTGGTCATAAGTCAAGGACCACCTGTACAACCTGTCTACTTCCAAACACAAGTTAAGATTCAGTCCGAGTTAAAAAAATACAAAAAAACAAAGGGCTAATTTTTCAGCCCTCCCTGAAATTCCCCCCTTTGTTGGAAAGAGAGGCTACTAGGGTTGTACAAAGACTGGGATTTTCACACAGTAGCTTATCCCTGCCTAGATTCTATAGGCTTTAACTGTGCTGTACATGCACATCATTAGGGGGTAACTATTTAAAGACAGTCACGCTAAACATTGAGTGTACGACTGCATGTTCAATTCAAGCTTTCTGTCTTGCTGTGAATAAATGAGCTACAGAATATCCTTGTGGATTATTCAGCACTTGCAAGTTTTACTTCTTAAAATGCGATCTGCATTTAGAGTTTATTTAAAGGAGGGCAAGGGGGGAAAGAAAGTTTTGATATTATGCAACTGGAAATGAATCAGTATTCATTTCACCTCTTCACCCCCAATCCCTTGCATCACTATTTTTTTTTCTTTTGACAGAAAGCTCCAAAAGACCTCACCAGTGGAAGAATGCTACTCAAAAAAAATAAAGGAAGCTGAGAAGACCACCATTCATCTGCCCTCTTTCCTGTTTCTTTTCTTTTCTTTTTTTTCTTTTCTTCTTACGTTGTTTAGAAGAATAAACAGCTCGACTTTAGTCAGTCAAAAACTGGCATCCGAGTTTTCCTAACTGCATGTATAAACACATGGAGACAGTCTTTTTTTTCTTCTTCTTCTTTTCTTTCAACAGGACTAACCCTATGAAGAAAGTTCTCAGGGAAGTGTACATAATATAAAGCAGGGGTCTCCAATCTTGGCAACTTTAAAACTTGTGGACTTCAACTCCCAGAATTCCTCAGGCAGCAAAGCTGGGAATTGAAGTCCGCAAGCCTTAAAGTTGCCAAACTTGGAGATATAAAGGACAATGCCATCTAAGTAAAATGAAGTTTGCAAGCAGATATGTTTACAAAAGCAGAGGGAAATACCGAATCTATGCTATTACCCCTCCTACAACTTCTCCCTCTCTAGTATAGGGTTTCTTCCTGGAACTGATCCTGTTAGCAAACTTTAAGGAGTCCGTGTGCTGAGCTTTCTCTGCTTCTTGCAGAAGGACTACCCTAGGGATGAAATTCAAAAATTTTCTCCACCAGCTCTGTGGGCATGGCTTGGTATACTTGATATAATAGTAATAGCAACCAGGAGTGATTTTTTTACTAATTCAAATCGCCTGTGGGCCGAGGTAGTTGAATTTCACCCCCGGACTACACCCTGTTAGTCTAAAACAAGCCAATTCAAAACAAGCCAATTCAAAAGAAGTGCAATATATTTCCACATTGGTGTGTTTTGTGGAGTGCCTCTGCATGAGGAAACCACGCCAGGTGGCAGATGCTAGAAATCTAGAAGCTATATCTAAAGGAAATGTCTTTATTGGAGCAGAACCACGTCTGATAAGGAGAAAAGCCCAAAATTTTGAATGGCAAAGCTAGGCTACCAGGTCTAAAGCTGCTTAATCCAAGATAATTGTTGTGTCCGTCGGAAATGATGCCAGGAGTCGGTGACTTGTGCATTAGCTCTTTATTGGGTACAGGAACCGAACTGGGGCTAAAGGCAAACTTCGCGGCTTTTTATTTCCAAGCCGCCGCGGCCAATGGCACCGCTTTGAATCTCCCGCGATTCGAATGGACCAATCGCGGGAGATTCTCAGCGAGCCAATCGGCGCGGCTCGCCTAGCCAATCAGAGTGCCCCGCGCTTTGGCCAATCAAAGCGCGGGGATCTCAAGAATGCAAATGAGGGGACAGAACAATAATCACAAAATAGAAGCAAAACATTCGAGAAAACCCCAACTCTGCTGCTTTTCAATGATTGTACAGATTTTTGTCGCCCCTGATGAGGAAAATGGCTGGATAAGGCAGAGAAATCGGATAGTTCTACTAGTCTGAAATTAAAGGCTCATTCCTGAACTCTTCAAACTACCAAGGTTTAATTATGTGTCACCTGCCAAAATTTATTTATTTATTTATTTATTATTTATTGATTTCATTTGTCATTTGCTTACAAGATAATAGGTATAAGTATATACATAGTTATGAATACATGAAATGGGTACATATAAGAAAAATTAAAAAAACAATAGGACAGGGATGGTAGGCACGTTGGTGTGCTTATGCACGTCTCCTACAGACCTCTTAGGAAAGGGATGAGGTCAATAGTAAAAAGGCTAAGGTTAAAGTTTTTGGGGTTTGGGGAAGAAACTACAGAGTCAGGTAGAATATTCCAGACATTGACCATTCTGTTCCTGAAGTCATATTTTCTGCAATCAAGTTTGGTGTGATTAACCTTGAGTTTGTATCTATTGTGTGCTCTTGTGTTGTTATGGTTGAAGCTGAAGTATTCATTGACAGGTAGGACATTGCAATGTATGATTTTATATACCATACTTAGATCAGACCGAAGACGGCGTACTTCAAGGTTTTCTAGGTCTAGAATTTCAAGTCTGGTGGCATAAGGTATTCTACAACAAGTAGAGGAGTGGAGAACTCTTCTTGTGAAATATTTCTGGGCTTTCTCAACTATGCTAATATCAGATATGTAATGTGGGTTCCAGACCGATGAGCTGTATTCATGGATTGGTCTAGCAAATGTTTTGTATGCTCTAGTTAGTAGTGTGATATTACCAGAGAAAAAGCTATGTAGGATTAGGTTAACAACTCTTAATGCCTTTTTGGCTATGTAGTTACAGTGGGCTCTAGCACTCAGATCATTAGAGATGAGTATTCCAAGGTCCTTTACAGAGCTTGGATCATCACAAGATCTTGACTATTCAGCTTGTATTTTATTTTCTGATTTTTTTTGCCAATATGTAAGACAGAGCATTTATTTGTTGAGATTTGAAGTTGCCATTTGTTTGACCATTCTGATACATAGTCAAGATCTTTTTGAAGGGGAGCAGTATTGTCTGTGGTGTTGAATAGCTTTACATCCTCAGCGAAAAGAACGCAGTTGCTCTTAATATGATCACACAGGTCATTTATGTAGAGTATGAAGAGAGTTGATCCTAGAACACTGCTTTGGGGGACACCACTATTGACAGGTACAGAATTTGATAGGACACTCCCAATTTTGACCATTTGTTGTCTGTTTGACAGGAATGTTTCTATCCAGTTATGCAGTTGTCCAGAGATACCATAAGATTTTAGTTTTAGGAGTAGTTTGTCGTCTACCACTGAATCAAAGGCTTTACAGACGTCTATGCAGATTGCATCTATTGCTTTGCCCTGATTGAGTTGTATAGTCCATATGTTTTTGCAGTGTAAGAGTTGCAGATTACAGATAGTTTTTTCCTGAAACCAAATTGTTTATTGGAGAGTAGGTTGTTTGTCTCTAAGTGGAGGATAATGGATTGGTTAATAATTGATTCCATGACTTTACAGGAGATGAAGCATAAGGAGATTGGTCTGTAATTTTCAACTAGGCTGGGGTCTCCCTTTTTGAAGATGGGGATGACTGTAGCTTGTGACCATAGGTTAGGCAAGGAGCTGGTCCTGAAAGATTTTTCAAATATTATGCTTAGAGGTTTGGCTATGGCAATGGATAGCTTTTTTAAGAAGTAGGCACATATTCCATCCGGTCCAATAGATAGAGATGGTTTTAGATTGCGTAGTGCTTTTTCAACATTGTCTTCTGTAAAATCGATATGTATTAGATCATTGTAGTTATCTGTGGTTCAACTAGGAAATACTGGGCATGATCCATTGCTGTTTACAAATACTGAGACGAAGAATGTGTTAAAGATGTTGGCTTTAATGGAGTATTTACATTGGAGTATTTACCATTAGGTCCTATCAGGGGTGAGATGGACCTTGAGTCTTTTAGTTTGTTGTTTACAAAATTGTAAAAAGCGTGGAATTGGTGCATTAAAGGTTTTTCTCTTGTTTAATGTGATAATTGGTGCATTCAGTCTTTATCTGGTGGCATAAATTTTTGTATCGGCTTTTGAAGTTGGCAACGTGACCAGATTTGTTTTTCCACCAGACTGATCTCTTTTTGGATTGAAGTTTCCTTATTGTTATAGGTAATCTGTTTTTTTTTGGGGGGGGGGGGGGAGTTGTTGTTGGTACATATAGTTTGTTGACTCTTTTGACTTCAAGTAAAAATATGTTGTAATGGTCTTCAACAGTATTGCATCCAGAGAATAGAAATTGCCGATCAAGGGATGAGAGATCGTTGTTTATAAGATCATAGTTGCCTTTTTTGAAGTTATAATTGGGGATTATGTCATTGTGATGATTTTTGTGTGGGCGTAAGTTGAGACAAAAGTCAATCATATTGTGGTCACTGCTGGAAAAGGGTTCTTTAGCTTGTATTCCGTAAATTAAATTCAAACTATTGCAGAAGATGAGATCGAGGCAGTTGTTTAGTCTAGTGTTGTTGGTTACTAGTTGTTCCAGTCTCAGATTTGTAATAGCATTGTAGAAGGTTGCGTGTATGGGTTCAGTTGTACATTCATTTACGGTCCAGTCAATATGAGGTAGATTGAAGTCACCAAGAAAGATAAAAGTGTGTGGGCAGGATGCTGCCCATGTTAGTAGTGTATTTAGCTTGTTTACATGTTCGATGTCATTATCAGGTGCTCTGTAACATAGTAAGAATCGAAATGTGATATTTAAGGATAGTTCACAGATGATGGTCTCAGGAAGAGCAAGCTCCTGGGTAACTTGGATGTTTTTTAGATATAAGGACATTTTATAGAAGATAGCAACACCACCTCCTCTACGAATTTCACGATCTGATCGGTAAACATGATAGTCTCTTACTGTGGTAATGGAGTCAGGGAGAGATGCGTTGAGCCATGTTTCACAGACAAATATGATGTCGAATTTAGCCATATTTAATAAGAGGAGAAATTCAGGTATTTTATTAACAAGGCTTCTTGCATTGATTAGCTTGCATTTAAGGCCAGCAGTAGTTGGAATTGAGGTAGTTAGGGGCGTGCGTGCCTAGTCTTGGGTGATGGTGGATTGGTTGAGGTAGGGTTGTGGTTGAAGGTTAAAGCTGAGTTGCGGGTTGTGTGACTTACTTTTGATACAGTCAGCATGGTAATCAATGTCCAGGTCCTTCTCTCCATTGTCTAGACGTTTTTTGAGTTCAGTGCGGAGTACACAGGAGCGGGCATGTTGCTGTATAGTTAGGACAGGGCAACAATGGAGGTTCTTATGGTTGGTGTTGGTTTTGGCGAGTGAATTTATAATGTAA
This sequence comes from Hydrophis major, assembly GCA_033807585.1. Lineage (NCBI taxonomy): Eukaryota > Metazoa > Chordata > Lepidosauria > Squamata > Elapidae > Hydrophis > Hydrophis major. The sequence goes on from CM066330.1 coordinate 156,033,630, forward strand.
ATGAATTTACGTTTGCTTGATTCATTTTTGCAAATGACCCTGCAGAAGCGTGGGGCCACAGAACCATCTCTGTTTTTGAGCTCTCGGCCAATGCGGGAAATGTCAAAATTACTGCATACTGACAAGAAAATATTTACTTTTGAGGAAACCAATACTCTCAAGGATACATATATTTTCAGATAGGCATGCCTTTCCCAGCTGTTAATGATGTTTACATTCTCTGTGGCCTACACTCCTTAAAACAGGGCTGTGCTAAGGGTAGTAGTTTCAGATTAGAGGATGACTTCCTTCAAAGGAGAAAGATGGATCTGAAGAATTCTGTCTTAGAGGAGTTGAAACTTGCTGCACCTTAGGCTTTTGGAAATGTTTACCTACAAGATTTATAGAGCTTTAGATGGCAGGGGGAAAAGACCAGGGGCAACACTAGATTCTGTAGTAACCCAGTTGTTAAGTGAGCCTGGCTTCCTTATTGACTTTGCTTGTCAGAAAGTCACAAATGTTCACATGACCTCTGGACACTGCAACTTTCATAAATGAGCCAGTTTGCTAAGAGTTTGAATTTGATCACATGACCATGGGGATGCTGCAATGGTCATAAGTATGAAAAACGGTCATAAGTTACTTTTTTCATGATAACTTCGAACGGTCACTAATGAAAGATTATGAGTTGAGGAGTACTTGTATATCATTGCAAAGAATAGACACAGTTGGCATGCTTGTATTTATTAGTGCAAAAGCATTTTTGGTCATAGTTAAAATGTAGGGTTACTATGTATAAAAATACAAAATTTGGATGACCATCAGACAATGGCAAAGTTTTCTGCACAGTGTTTGCTGGTTTTTGCAGTAAACAAAACCTAGTAATGTCTAACATTTCTATAGTTAAGAGGTCTGAGATAACCATGATTCACCCTTACCCCAAATCTGGGTCTTTTTTATCTCATCTACTGATGATCTGGATTTTTGCAGTCCTAATTATTTATGACAGAATTCTTAAATTACTGAAATTTTATACATTACTGAGTATTGTTTTTCTAACAAGCTATTAACACGCACAAGCTTCTTTCATCTGATATGAGAACAAAAGAGCAATTGTCACTGTATAATGTTTGAAGAACTAATCCTGTGCCAAGCAAGGCATATCTTTACTATGATCAAGAATAACACTTATGCTTTCCTAAAGACAACCTGCTAAATTATTTACTGCAATATCAGATTAAGAAAAATGAATTTCCAAGAAAGCTTATTAAGTGAATTAAGTAAATTATAATTGTTTGGTCAGAGTGCATCCATTGCAATAGCTGTATTGTATAAATTATAGGATGGACTTATTTTTGGAAAAATGTAAAAATATTCAACATTTGACTGTTTCAGGGGATACTAGAATACTACTCCAGAGATCTGAAGCACAGTCGTGTTTAGCAAAGGTATTTGCAAAGAAGTACCAGAACTCTGAATTTCTTCCAGCTAGGTTCCTAATGCAGAATATATGTTGCTGAAGAGATTCTAATATATTTATTTTGGACCCTGCCTTGATTATTGCTTATGCACAACAATTGAATAAAGAGTGTGATGAAAAGAATAGAGTGTTTGATTCAATCAGGGATCACAGCTGTGTCATCACTAAAGCATTGTATTTAACCATACCAGATGTGTTGCCCCAAGGACTTGTTGCACTAGATTCTTTGACTGTGGGAAGACAATTTTGGGAAGGAGTGGTTTGTCTGCTGTTTTAAGAGAAAGGAAATGAAACAGTCATCTTATTTGTTAATACTAACTTCCATGTGGAGGTGGGGAATCTGTAACCTTCAGATTTCTGTATTAAGGGCCTTCCTAAAGGACAACTCCCCCCCCCCCAAAAAAACCCTACCTTTAATTGTGCTTATGGACTTCTTCACTGGTAGCTAATCATTAAGGCTACTATATCTGGGCTGCATAAATCCAATAACTACTGAATGGCTGCAAAGATATACAGGACAACATAATGCTTTCCTGTTCTCAAACTTACTCTGAATTTTGCAGGACAGATCTGTCACCCTGCCACCCATGGTACAAAGCTGCCTGGTACACCTTTTTATGGTTTGTTCCCATGACCCTTCTTTCAACCAGAGAAGATTTCCCCTAAAACATCCTTAGCTGTACTAATGTAAAAGTACTGTTTTCTCTCTTAAGCTTACAGCATGAGCCGTGGTGGCGTGATAGTTAGAACACAATATTGCAGTCTAACTCTGCCCACTGCCAAAAGTTTGATTCTGACTAGCTCAAGGTTGACTCAGCCTTCCATCCTTCTGAGGCTAACTCTGCCCACTGCCAGTTTGATTCTGTTTTATTCTTTTTAGCTCAAGGTTGACTCACACTTCCATCCTTCCAAGGTCAGTAAAATGAGGACAGATGGGGGTAGTATGCTGACTGTAAACTGCTCAGAGAGAGCATGCTGTAGAGCAGGGGTCCCCAACCACCAGGCCCCGGACTGGTACCAGTCCATGGATCCCTTTGTACCGGGCCGCAAAGAAATAAAAAATAAAATAAAAATGGCGGCTTTCTTCTCCTTTGGTGAATGCTGCTGGGATCAGGGATCAAGAACACAAAGGAGAGAAGGGGAGGGAGGAAGCAACCAAAGCCTGTCCTGCTCTCCGGCTCAGCGGCTTCGGTTTCCTCCCGCCTCATTCCTCTCTCAGTCGCTCTCTCGCTCCTCCACCAGCCCAGGAAGAAACTGCTTCAAAGAAGCCGGCAGGGTGGCTTCCTCTCGGCGCAGCTCCTCCGAAGCACCCGTTCACCTCCACCCAGCCGCCCGTGGTTTAATCCAGTGCTCCGTTCTGCCTGCCTGCCTGCCTGCCTGCCTGCCTTCGTTTCTGGTTGTTTCGGAGCAGCTTTGGCTGAGAATAATAACTATTTGCCTCTTTTTCTCAGACGATGCTGCTCCGAAACAACCAGAAACGAAGGCAGGCAGGCAGGCAGGCAGGCAGAACGGAGCACTGGATTGAACCGCGGGTGGCTGTGTGGGGGTGAACGGGCACTTCGGAGGAGCTGCGCCAACAGGAAAAGCCACTCTGCCGCCTTCTTTGAAGCAGTTTCTTCCTGGGCTGGTGGAGGAGCGAGAGAGCGACTGAGAGAGGAACGAGGCAGACACCTGAGGGATGAGGCTGAGGGAGGGAGGGAGACACCTGAGGGATGAGGCTGAGGAAGGCAGGGCCGAGAGGCGGGGCTTCTCAGCCATCCTGCAGGGACTTGTCCTGAGCTGCGGAGACAGCCGTGGGCCGCCACCGCCCAGCACTCAGTTTTGAAGGTGTTCCTCAGCCAGGCTCAGTTCCTGAATCTGCAGCTGAAACCCTCCGTTTTAAATGTCCCAATAGAAGAGAATATCTGTCGCTCAGGGTTGCAATGAGGAGGCATTGGCACTCCCTGAACTTGGTGGTTTGCTGGCAGACGTTTTATTACCCGACTAAGTAACAACATCAGATGTTACCTAGTCAGGTAATGAAACGTCTGCAAGCAAACCACCAAACTCAGACTCTCCACACACACACACACCCCGTCCTTGAAAAAGTGTTTCTGTGTGAAACTGGTCCCTGGTACAAAAAAGGTTGGGGACCACTGCTGTAGAGCACCATGGAGCAGTATATAAATTTAAGTGCTATTGCTCTTCTGTGACAGTTGCAAGGTGTATAAAACGGTACATGTTTCATCCACCATACCGTGGTGGATGGTGTGGTGGATGATCCACCTGACTAGTGGTCCAGGTCAGATGACTTGTAGCAGGTAGGATCAGCTAGCTTTCAGGCTGAGGCAGACTTGTCCTCTCATCTCCAGTTCGTGGGTGATGTCCATCCCCATTCTGTTCTCCCCGAAAGAGTTGGAGAGAGTTGGCATACCAAATGCATTCTCAAAGCATAGGAAACAGCTTTACCACTTTTACAAAGCAGTGGTGTGCCTTCAATGCTATCTGAACCTTGAGCCCTGCATTTTTCACACTCTATAGGAGGATGTGGGGAAATAAATCCATAGGAGTCTACACCTCGATAAGGAAACTGTTATTTTTCACCTATTGGTGAAAGGCTGAAATGGGGCAGCTTTATATATAAGCTGATTTACATATGTATGGACTTACACAAGAGTGCTAGAGCCATGTTCTCAGGCAGTTTCAGAGTGAATCCCACTTAATACCACACTGCTAGAGAACAATTTGTCTGAAATGATATAGGGTCTTTTGGGGAATGACTAGAAGACCTCCAAGATCCCTTTCAACTTTATTATTCTATGTTCTATATTTAAATCTTGACATCTACATCATCTTCTTTGTTGTCTTCCAAGTCATGTCTTATTGTAGATTCCATTTTTTGCATATGTTTTTTTAGCATAGTTCCTTCATGTGGTTGGGCTGAAGCAGCAGTCAATTTGTTACTGTGAGAAACAAAACATGTCCCATTGCCATGCTACCTGTTCTTGGATGACAGCAGATGTAATGGGCAAGTACTAAATTTAATGCTGGACAGTTGTAGAAAAACAATAGTGCTATACCACTTTAGCTCCCATAATATTCCATTGAGTCTACATAGAAGTAATAAGTAAACGCAGTTTACTTGGCAATATTTTCAGAAGTGCTTTACCTCCTTCCTAAGATTGAGAGGGAATGGTTAGCCCAAGGTAACTCAGATGGCTTAAGACAGATCTAGGATCATCATTTCCCAGTTTCTAGTCCAGTGCCTTTGACCACTGCAGGAAACTGACTCACAATTGTATATAACATAATACAAACATTATTGCATTACACAATACATAAATTACATTGTGAGTACAAATGTGTTGGACCAAAAGTCACATAGCCAACTACCAGCGTGGCTTTTGGACCTTCTTACATTTGGGTTTACTTCAAGTAACATATTTTTTTATGATCCTAATAAGAACACTAGGATATTCTATCTATTCAAAAATCATGGAACCACAATTTATGACTTTTTTTTTTAACAAAGTGGCATTTACCTCCAATTTTTTTTTAGCAAAAATGGCCCACAGTGAACATATATTGGCTTAATGACCATAAAATCAGTTAATGCTCATGATGATTCACTTAATGTCTAGTCCCACAATGTTTACTTTACAACCATCATGATTTATGACAGGCTCCATTATAGTCATAAGTTGAGAACTACCTATAGCTGAATAAAGAATTTGCCAATAAAATAAGATACCAGATTTGTAAAACTGATTTACTATTTGGATATACCCATATTAACCATTCTCTCTCAGAGATATATTCTCATGTGTCCCCCTCTCTCCTTCCATCAGAAGTACCAAAGAAATCAGGAGATGGGGTGAGGGGGAAGAAATTGGGGGAAAATAACGCTGGGGGAAAACAAGGAAAAAAGAAGATGAGGCAAGTTGAAGAGGTAGCTGGGCTGAGGGAGGGAGAAGAGAGAAAGAAACCAGGAATTCAAAATAGAGAATATGATGCACAAATAGGGGAGAAGTTCCCACCATCCATTCTGCTTCACTAAGGATTCCAGGAAAATGCTTGACATCAAGAGATAAGAGTGTTTGACTTGACACACGTTTCTTTTCTTTAAAAAAGCTGGAATTTCTCTGTTTGACAGAATAATGTTTCAAAGCCATGACTAATGGAGGCTCTCCATCCCATTCTAGTTTCTGGACCCCTCATCCATAATGAGGAAGCAGCTGTCTTGCATTTGCAGTTGTGTGATAACCCTCCCAGTGGGCTAGAAAAGTAGGCAACCTGTATAGAATGTTTGGGGAAAATCCCCATGATTAACATTTTATGTGCAGGTGAATGAGTTCATGAAGGCTAGTCATTTCCTTCATAATAAACTTTAGCATGATTAAGAATACAGAGTCCAGGGGGTTTATGAGGTTGTTATTGTTACTGCTTTTCAGAATTTTCTCAGGACCTTATCAACGTCATTTTCTGATGATTTAACCAAGACTATGGCAATGTAGTACCCATTGCCCTAAACTTCTGCCATGGGTTAACATGCTGGTTAAAAAGCAATGCAACATCCTGTTACCAAAAATAATATATCTATTAAAGAACATGCTATGTTGAAGGCAAGAGCTTCCTCTTTAGAAAATTTTACTCTCTGCATAGATTTCCTGTAAAATATATGGTGTAATAGCACCATTCATGATCACACACACAACAGCTCTGAAATGAGGATTTGTTAGAAACACGCAAAACTTAACATTCACCAATAACTGGAAATTTAAACAGTACGAAAATTTAGCAGTGTAAAATAAGGTTTTTGCTTCTCTGAAATATTATTTCTATTTTGTCTCATTCATGCCTTCATTGTTCTAACGGAAGCTTCTAGGATGCATTTATACGTAAGTAAATATAGCAGCCTTCCACAGTCTGAGCTAATGGAGTTGCTGACAGTGAATGATGAGAGTTATAGTCCAAAATATTTGGACTATACCAAGAACGACAAGATTTAATGCACAGCATAAAGCAGTAATTTATATTGAGTAATGGATACATTACATTAAGGCAAAGATAACTGAAGCCAGGTAAAGTTTTTCAGGATGCCTACTGCATTGTACCATGGTCTTCATCTTGACACCTCATTGCAAAGATAAATGAAACAGAACAGAAGTGTATAAATGTTGGTGTTTCTTTCAGGAGAAAGGAGACAAGTGTTCAATATGAGCATAAATTTGATTTAATTAATTAAATACAACTGATACAATTACAGTGCTGCCACTATATTTAATAATGTTCTCATTCTGACAAACTAAAAACTATAGCTTGGTGGTAGTTTCTGAGAGGTGTGCCCCCAGCATACCTTTCCTCAAATTTCAATATCAATGTAACAAAAAAATACTACAGTCAAGATATGGACTTGACTTTTTAAGAAGAAATACCTAAGAGTAAAACCATAATTAGGTTTTTCAAATTAAAAAATAAATTACAGGTAGTCCAACAAATTTCATTTGTAGGCATTTATTCTTTCCTTTCTTCTCAAATATGAGTGATAAAGAACACCTGTAAAGCATCCAGGGATTTGACCATGACCCCAGATTGCTTCCTTAGGACTACAACAACCAACTTCACTGAAGTTATATCACCAGAGGTGGTATTCAGCAGGTTCTGACCAGTTCTGGAGAACCAGTAGTGGAAATTTTGAGTAGTTCAGAGAACCAGCAAATGCCACCTCTGACTGCAGATTTTACAGTACCCTTCCCCTGCCACATCCACCAAGCCATGCCCATAGAACCGGTAGTAAAAAAAAAAAAAATTTGAATCCCACCACTGTGTATCACCGAGTGAATCCTAGGACATTACAAGTGAGCTACAATGTCCTGAACTCTGCATTCCATACAGCACTAACAAGAAGCTGGGGAAGATTTTGCTGAGGGTAACTATATTGGGGGAGATGAGAATTTACTCCCTATAATTCCGTTTATTTGCTATTAAGTTGTTTTTAAATAATCACAAAGCAGATAATAATACAGAGTAAAAATGTTTGTTGTTTGTTTATTTAATTTTGCCCAACTTGCTATAGATTTTTACTTATAGTATCCTTCACATGAAATAATAAACATTTTCAGAAAATAAGACAAAATCATAACAAAAATCATAGTAACAAAGAACTGAGTGAATAGGTAAGTCATTGCCTGGGAAAATTAGTATTGACTACTAATAGAGAATGGAAGGGCCTTGAACGTTATGGAGAAGCTACCACAACCAAGACTACCTTGAATCACATTCCATCTTAGACCTACAAATTTAATCACAAGTAGGACTTGTGGTTGCTGATCTCAATCAAGGGATTGGTTGCTAAGGAAGAAGGGACGTATTTAGAAAGGTTTTCCCCTACTCTGGTCAGGTACTGTCTCTGGATCGGAGATTAGTCCACCTGCTGAAACAATACCTGGGGAAACAGTAATTTTTAGGAGGGCCAGAGTGGTTAAATTCTTTATTCATTAATCTTGACTCTTAAGTGACCCTTCCTTATCTGTGAGTTTCTGTTTGTTCAGTAAATGTGACATTCTGATCGCATTGTTCCTGAATTTAAGTTCAGTTCTGTTTTCAAAAATGGAAAACCTTAAGAAATACTTATTAAATGTTAATGTTAAATAGATATCCAAAATCGCTTCATACAAGTTAAAGCTACCCTGTGCTGGCTCCTTCTGGGGAAAGTCTGTAATCACAGTGTTTGCCAGATGGCATGTGGTGTTTCTATTGACATAAATGTTTTATAAGCTAAGTAACTGCTTTGAATTTTCCAATTTTTTCATGGTTGAAAGGACACTGGATGACTACACATAAGGAAAAATGATTGATTTTTAAGAATGAAAATCATTACATTTAAGTACGGCACCTCTTTCCCCCTTTTGTTGTCTTACTTCTTAAGAAACAGTCACCAATAAATATCAGATGCCTGTCCAGTTCAGCTGCATTCCTTTGAGATGGATACTTATTGATATAGGTGCTGGCTTACAGACGCCCTACTCAATTATCAGACAAGAACTCCTTGTCCTGTATCATGGATATAGCCAGAGAATGTGCGGGTAACTGGTCTGCACTTGGCAGCCTGTTTTGGCTTCTTTTCTAGGTCACTTTCCCATGTCCACCTCTGCATATTAAAGATCGCTTAGCTTCCAGCTTTCATTCAGAAAGAGAAAGCACTCTTTAGGGATTTAAAGAAAGATGCTGTCTCCAGGGGTACAGACTCTTATTTCACTTGTCCTGCAAGTGAAGGTAGTCCTCAACTTACAACTGTTCATTTAATAGCCGTTTAAACTTATGACACTATAACAGTTGCAATTGGTACTGGGACTTAAGACAGCGGCAGTGTCTCCATGATCAAAATTTGGGTGCTAGGCAACCTGTGTGTATTTTCGATGGTTGCAGCATCTGAGGTTCATGTGATTTCCATGTGCTTTTTTCCCCCAGGGAAGTTTAAAACAAAGACAATAGGGAAAAGCGGATTTGTTTAGCAACTGTAGCAAAAAAGCTGGTAATATCAGATACAACTCACAGCTGCATCATTTAACAAAGGTAATTTCAGCCGCAATTGTAGATGTAAATTGGAGATTATCTGTCATCTGCCTGTTTGTTGATTTCCTATTTAGCATTTTCAGTTTTAAAATGGGGTATTGAAACAATGGATTTCTAGAAACAAAAGAGGTAGCAGTTAAGCAAGTATAGTATCAAATGAGAAACAGAAAAACAAACCTCTTAGCTTGTTTGGAACACAATTCTTGTCATGTTCAAATGCAGGATTATGATAGATGCATGCTATCTGCGAAGAGGGAAAATTATATAGAGTGTATTTCAGAGCTGCACGGTATTTTGAAGTCAGTTCCCAAAATATGCTTCAAACATGAAGTCCATGAATATAGCTCCTGTTTGCAAGAGCGGCATCTTTTTCAGAGATCTTGGGCAATTTCTGCAGCGATAATCCCTGTTCTGACCAAGGCTTCCCGAGACCGTAATTAAGCACACACTTATTTAAACTCTTGTCTTATTTAAATGCTGGGTATTAAGTTCATTCCCAGCTGGTAATGAGTCCCAAACAGTGCCTTCAAGATAAGCACCCATCTTTCTTTCCTTTGAATTGCTGCCAACAACTAGAGTGCCAAATGAATTATAAAAAAACCAATCAAAGTACAAAGTCCACACAGAGCTTCAGGGATTAATCTGAACAGAACAAACGACTTTGCTTCCTACAAAGGTTTCTTCACCTTTACCTGTCCTTTATACTTTATGGGAGGGGCAATCACCTCCAAGCCTTATTCCTGAGTCCCCCCCCCCTTTTTTTTTTCAGCTGTTCTTGCCTTTTAGTAGCTCTGCACATACGTGCACTGGGAACAGGCTCCTTTTGTTTCTCTGCCTTGCTGCTGCCAGACTCCAGAGGCTCCGGAGTCAGCACCCCACTCCCTGCATCGGACACAGGACTCTTGTCCAAGTCCTCTCCAGACTCCCAGACTGGTCCTTCTTCTTCCCCACTGTCCGATTCCGCTGCAGTCTGCACAGGCTGCTGGCGAACCACAACAATCCCAGGAAAAACTGCCTATTCATATTTTGGTATTTCTCTGTTAGATTTTGTCCAAGTAAGCTTCCATCAGAGTATAAAGCCTTTTGACAGACAGCCACAACTCCATCCACAGACATCTGGACACGATTAGATAATCTGTAACCTTGGGGGCAGACCCTGCGGAGCAATTTCACCACTTCTTTAGTATACTGAACAGCTTTTGAGTTGTAAACAAAGTATGAACATGGTCAGATCTTCAAATTCCAAAGAGATGAAGACTTTGAAAGGCAAGCAGCTTACTCTCTCATAGATTGTTGTAGTTTCTTGGAGGTACTTTCAATACTGGATTACTTGCTCAGATAGAATTCTTCTACATAAATTACATTACTAATAAAATCTTGAACCCTAATATTCTGTGTTTGCAAAAGTGACTCCTGCTGAAGCATTTCCTTTTCAGTCATAAAACGTACTTGGGAATTTTGTCTAAGTCAAAATTGAACTTGAACTTTTTTACTACTATCTGCTATGATATTTACAGATGCAAAAATAACCTGGAAAATAAAATCCAGGATAAGTTTTCAAAATTCTATGAAAGACATCAACATTTTAAATTACTTTCATTAGTCAGAATTCAGAGGCAAATAGAAAATTGGTTTCAAATAACTGTCCATAACCCAGGAGAGTCAAAATCAATACAATTAAATATGTTCATTTAGTTCTATGTCAGATTGTGGACCAAGGGTTGTATCAGGAAATCTGTCTATCATAGGCCAGCATCTGTCAGCAAAATGAATTTGGTTCCCTTTGCAAACCACTGTCCTTCCTAAATATCTTGAATATAGTCCTGTAATTCTATAATGGTATAAAAACCTTTTCCTGTTTTCTTTTGCAACCTACAGTAGTTAAATAGCTATATATTCTATGATAGATAGCACCACCTAGTGGAAGAAAACCCAGAATACAACTGTTTACAAAACCTGAGTTTTTCAACATAGTGGGAGAAACAAATGAAATATTTCAACATAATGATATTAGCAGAAACATATTCTAATAAACACATGGTAATAGTTACTTTTACATAAAAGTAGAAATGTCCAGTTTCTACAAGGTTGAGTCAGAATGAGGTATGATTTTAACATAAAAATATTTCATATTTTTAAAACTTCATTTCACGAGATACATTATTAATTCAAAGCTTGCAATCACAAAAAATGTTCAGGGCAGCATCCAGAAACAGTAGAAATCAACTTGACTTGCATGTATAACTATATTTCAATTTCAATGGGTATTAGGGTGCAAACATTTACCTTTTATTAATATACACATCATGAAATCACAGCTGTCAGTTCTTTAGTTGGAGTTAGCCTTCATAAACATCAACTCTTCCAAAGAATTTAGGATATCGTAATGTTATGTATTCAAATGGTATACTCGAAATCCCCGAGCCTTGATTGGCCAAGGCGCGGGGATTTCTGATTGGCCAGGCGAGCCGCGCTGATTGGCCCGATTGAGGTCTCCCGCGATTGGTGCAAACCAAGAGCGGGAGACTTGAATCGCTGCCATTGGCCGCGGCCGCCGTTGCGAAAGGTATAAAAGCCGCGGGCTTTTTGCCTTTCGCTGGTTCGGTTCTCCCTTTGTTAATAAAGAGCTTTGAATGAAAGTCACCGACTCTAATCGTCTTTTTGCGGACACGACACTGGCGACGAGGATGGGATCTCGCCCCTGAACCGAACCCCGTGTCCAAGAACCAGTTCCAGCGCGAAGATGGCGAAAATAGCACCGCCCGCCCCGTTCAACCCCGCTGCCGAGGACTGGGAATCATACTCGGATCGGTTCCGGATGTACCTGGAATGCGCCGGGATGAAGGACGCCCCGGCCCCGCTAAAACGTGCCGTCTTTCTCACACACTGCGGACCAGAGGTCTTCCAAATGGCCAAAGCCTTGGCCAAGCCAGCAGACGCCACAGCCATGGACTGGGACGTCCTGGAACCCATACTGCGGCGCCATTACGCCCCCGAAGTCCCCATCCTGATACGGCGCAACGAGTTCTACCGCCGAAACCAGAAACCAGACGAAAAATTGAGCGATTTCGTCGCAGAACTTCGGCGCCTGGGAGGACTCTGTGAGTTCGAGGGTCTAAACAGTCTCATAAGAGACCGCTTCGTACTCGGGTTATGGGATCCTACACTTCAGAGCCGACTTATGGCCAAGGGCGACATCAGCCTAGCCGATGCCCTTACAGCAGCCGCAGCCGCTGAAGCAACGCGCACGTCGGCAGACAGCATGCGAAGATCTGACGCGAAGGGCGGAAACAACAACCCGGCAAGGTCGGCCGACGCAAGAAGTGAAGCAACCGCACACTACGGTGAATACCAGTCAAACTCCAGCACGTCAGAAGACGAGGAGGACATTCACCGAGTGCAGACGGGACGCGGCGATCAACGAAGTCGAAAAGGTCGCAAGTCGAGGACCAGCTGCGCCGGGTGCGGCGGCGACCACCCCAGGTCAGAATGCCAATTTTTTGACTTTATCTGTAGGCATTGTGAACGAAGGGGTCACATCGCCCGAGTTTGCCGCCAAAAGAAGACTCGCAGCCCGCCCAAATGGGAACAGCACGACAGACGGAGAGAAAACTCCCCGCCCAGAACCAGAGAACGCCAGCCAGACGGTCGGTGGGACCGCGCTCAACGATCTCAAAGAAGCGGCGACGGTCGGCGGAAAGAAGAAACCCACCAGACGGTGACCATCGGCCACGCCATCTCCGACGGCGCCAGAAAGGTACATGTAGAAGTACATATAGAAGGCCAGCCATGCAAGATGGAAGTGGACTCTGGGTCCTACCTTTCCATGATTGCATGGCGCGAAATCAAAAGACTGGTGCCTACTCTACAAAAGAGAAACGTGCATACACAAAAGATCATCATTAAAGACTACCAAGGGAACCGTGTCCCGGTAGTGGGCACCAAGAATTTCAACATAACTTACAAAGGCCACACAGAACAACTACCACTCACAATCGTCGATCGCGACCGCCCAAGCCTACTGGGTCTACAATGGTTCGCCCCGCTTAACATCGCGCTGACAGGTGTCAACCAAGTCACCATCGAAGCTTGGGAACAGCGGCTAACCCAGGAGTTCCAGGAGGTGTTCGATGGAGGCTTGGGCAAGTACCAGGGGCCCCTTATCTCGTTTGACTTAGACCCAAGGGTTCCCCCTAAGAGACTTAAACCTAGAAGGGTACCGTTTGCATTAAAACCAAAAATTGACGAGCAGCTCGACAAGCTCGTCAAACAAGGGGTATTGCAACCGATAGACCATGCCAGATGGGAAACCCCTATAGTGACCCCAGTAAAACCAGACGGGTCCGTGAGAATTTGCGGGGACTATAAGGCCACCCTAAATGGCGCATTACAACAAAGCGCCTACCCAGTCCCTATAGTACAACATTTACTACACTCGCTAGGAGGGGGCAAAGTCTTTGCAAAGCTCGACCTTGCCCAGGCATATCAGCAGCTACCTGTAGACGAGAAAACGGCGGAAGCCCAAACAATAGTGACCCATCGAGGGGCTTTCAAGTGTAACCGGCTCCAATTCGGAGTCAGCGTGGCACCAGGCATTTTTCAAAGCCTGATGGAACGTTTGTTACAGGGCATAAAAGGGGTGGTGCCCTATTTTGATGACGTATTAGTAGCGGCGCCAAATGAAGCCGAATTAGAGAACCGACTCAGACAAGTCTTAACAAAATTTAAAGAAACAGGACTTAAGGTTAAGCGAGAAAAATGCAATCTATGTACAAAGCAAGTAGAGTTTTTGGGCTATCTCCTAGACCAGAAGGGCATTCACCCTACAACTAAAAAAGTAAAAGCCATCAAGGAAGCCCCCACCCCAAAATCCAAAATGGAATTACAAGCGTTCCTAGGATTACTAAATTTCTATAATGTTTTCCTACCTCAAAAGGCAACGGCGGCGGAGCCTTTACATAGACTCCTAGACAAGAAGGCAGCCTGGACTTGGGGGAGGCGAGAACAAGCCGCTTTTCAAAGAACCAAGGACCTCCTCACCTCCGATGCTGTCCTGATGCAATTTAGTGAGACTTTACCCCTAGCTGTCACTTGCGACGCATCACCCTTCGGCGTCGGCGCTGTCCTCAGCCACACCCTCCCAGACCAGAGAGAAGCACCCATCGCCTTTTTCTCCAGGACTCTGACCAAACCAGAGCGCAACTATAGCCAGCTGGACAAGGAAGCTTTGGCTATAGTTGCCGCCGTTAAACGTTTTCATGAATATTTGTACGGCCGCCCGTTCACCATCGTGACGGATCACAAGCCTCTGCTGGGCATCCTCATGGGAAACCGAGCCACGCCCAACATCTTGTCACCCCGAATGACAAGATGGTCGGAATTCCTGGCAGCCTACAATTACGAACTGCTACACAAGCCAGGTAAGAAAATCTCGCACGCGGACGCTTTAAGCCGCTCGCCCTTACCTGACTCAGAACCTGACCCAGCACCAACAACAAATACCCTGAGCATAGAAAGTTTACCTATTACCGCATCCGACATTGCCAGAGAAACCATTAAGGACAGGCGTCTGGCACGAATCTTGCACTGGTTAGAAAAAGGCTGGCCGGAAAAGGACAGTGACGAGACTTTTAAAACATTCCGCCAGCGCCAGACCGAACTGTCACTACTGAGAGGATGCATTCTATGGGGTGACCGGGTGGTAATTCCAGATAGATTGCAAGAAAAAGTCTTGAGGATGCTACATGAGGGTCATCCTGGCATCGTCAGGACTAAAGCCCTGGCCAGAAGCTACGCTTGGTGGCCAGGGATGGACAAGCAAATTGAAGCATGGGTCGCCAAATGCCACCGGTGCCAGGAGACCAGATCCAGCCCATCCGCAGCACCCATACGGGATTGGGAAACACCACGAGGGCCCTGGTCCAGAATCCATCTTGACTTTGCGGGCCCCACAAATGGACATACATTTTTAATCACAGTCGACGCGTATTCCAATTGGTTGGAAGTCAGCGACATGAAGTCCACTACCACAGAGGCCGTCATTAAAGAACTGTGTAAACTGTTTTCCACACACGGCCTCCCAGACGTCGTCGTCTCAGACAACGGACCCCAGTTCACGTCCATCGAGTTTGAACGGTTCCTGGCAGAAAGAGGTATCCGCCACGCATTAACAGCACCGGCGCATCCGGCGGCGAACGGTAGGGCGGAACGGATGGTCCAGTTTACAAAAAAGACCCTCAGGAAAATGGACCACGGGGAGATCAACGACAAAATCAACCGCCTACTCTTCATACAACACATCACTCCCAACACTACAACCAACAAGAGTCCGGCAGAGCTGTTGATGGGCAGAAAGCTGAGGTCTCCACTTGACAGACTGCACCCGACTTATAACCCGGAGCAGCCCCCAGACTCCAGCTCCAGGTTCCGGACATTTAACCCAGGTGACCTAGTATACGCAAAAAACATGACGGGGGACCCCCTATGGATCCCAGCCGTCATAACGCAAGTCACTGGTCCAAAGTCGTACCGGCTCCAAACCACGGATGGGCGAGCCTGGAAACGGCATATCGACCAGTTAAGGTCCCGAACGGCGACTGACCTCAACCCCCAAGAAGCGAACCAAGGGGGGAGGGAATACCCGGAGAGACAATCGCAAAATAAAATAAACCAAAAATACTCATCAGAAAACAGCCATCGCGAGTCCCCTCCGGAGAAGAACCGTCTGGCCAGCTCTACCGACTCGGAGAAGCCAAGCGGGAGCGGCGAAATCCGCAGCTCAACCGACCCGGTAGGCCCAGGCGGGAGCCACGGCGAAAGAACCGGCCCGATCATCCAGCCGGTTCACAAAGAGGCAGGAGCAGCCAAAGGAACGACCGCTCCGGCCGAGTTACAACAGGAAAGTGAGTTGCGCAGGTCAACTAGGACTCGACGGAGCCCCGCCTACCTGCGTGACTACACCACCTGATGGACCATACCAAGGGGGGAGGGGTGTTATGTATTCAAATGGTATACTCGAAATCCCCGAGCCTTGATTGGCCAAGGCGCGGGGATTTCTGATTGGCCAGGCGAGCCGCGCTGATTGGCCCGATTGAGGTCTCCCGCGATTGGTGCAAACCAAGAGCGGGAGACTTGAATCGCTGCCATTGGCCGCGGCCGCCGTTGCGAAAGGTATAAAAGCCGCGGGCTTTTTGCCTTTCGCTGGTTCGGTTCTCCCTTTGTTAATAAAGAGCTTTGAATGAAAGTCACCGACTCTAATCGTCTTTTTGCGGACACGACACGTAATATATTGGTATAGTATATCTCCAGATCCAAGTGGAATGGCATTTTGTAACTGACAGGTGTAGATGTTGTCAATGCAGATTTTTGAAGTGCTGTCTAACATTTTTTGGTATCACACAAAGTGTGCTGATAACCACTGTTGTTATTTATTAATTATGGTTCAGCCAGATGTTTAGACTGGATTTGGCATTTTGATTTACCTGAGTCCTAAGGACTTGGGAAAGACAGGTGTTATTTGATGAGGTTAAAGGGATTGTCACAGGATGGAAGCTGTCCCAAAAATGCCTTTTTGAAATTGACCGATGATTTTGTCCATACTGTTTCTGTTCAACTGGTGTTCCAGAAGTTTTGGGATTACCGCCAAGGCACCTATAATTATTGGTACTATCTTTCTTTTGTCGCAGTCAATTCTATTTCTATTTGCAGGTCTTTGTATTTTGCAATTTTCTCCAGTTTTTCTTCTCTTCTCTTCTGCTTATTATTATATGCCATGAAGACATTTTTCACTCTTAGTGACCACACCGATTTTTTTCTGATGACAACCTGTCCCTAACGTGTTCTTTCAAATCTCCAAATTGTATACTTATTGCCAGTGTAACTGAGCTCATCTTCCTTAATGCTGATCATTCTGTTCTCTTTCCTTCCGCTTTTCCCAGCATTAAGTATTTTCTACTTTCTTTTAAATCCTTGGAGGTTGTTGGTTGTTTTTTTTTTTTTTTTGCCTTATTCAGAAACAAAGCAAAACATTTTCCATTTTATTTATTTATTAATTGATTTTGAATATTTCTGAATTCTCCATCTTCCTCAAAAAAGGACTTTGGATAATGTACAATCTCGTTTTCCTGAGAATATAGGATTGCACTACAGAACATGTGTTGCTAGATATGTTGTAAAATTATAGTTATAACATGCACATAAAAATTAATGCATTTTAATCAAAACTGTTTTTAATGAATTATATTTAATTTTATAATTGGCAGTGTTTTGGTTTTTGCTTAAACTGCACGATTAGCAACTTAAAAAAACAACAGATATAATTATCTTTATTTCCTACTGTATAAATTAATGTTATCAAGCAGTGTGTAACTTAGACTTTGCTCTAGCTGGGAGGTTATAACCAGATTGCAGTTTGAATGTTGTAGGATTTCCTTTATTCCACTTTCTTTTACATGTCAAAGTTCAGTAAAAGAAAGTGTACTTCATCGAGTTTTGAGTCATATATACAGGACCTCTTAATCATAATGTTTTACTCGGGGGAGGGGGGGGCGGTATTTTGACAAGACAGATCATAGCTCTCAGTGAGAGAAATCTACTAATTGTAAGTGCTTTCACAATAAGTTGAGGGCCACAAAAACATTCAAGAAGAAAAACTTGGCAGCTCCGGCGGCTCCCGTTCCTTCTGTATTGTTTTTATCCAGGGCTATAAGAAGTCCTTATGAGGCTATGAGGGGATTTTCTTTACTAACTGGGTGGGTGGGCATTTTTACACACACACTCTCTCTCTTTCTCTCTGCTCGACGACGAAAGGCACATAGAAATCCAGTCACACACGAGAACGAGAAACGCGCAACCTTCTGCCCTTTACCAAGAAGATCCCATTTATTATTTTATGCCTTGTAATTTACGGCGAGCTGGCTCTGGGCGCGCGCCTCCCCTCCAGCGCAGAGTTGTTGCAAAACTTTGCACACCCGCCGCAAGCACCTTGTTCCCGGAAAGGCAAACAAAGGCAAGGCTTGCGGAGAAACCCGGGCGCAAAGGCGCGCGGCGTCTCTTGCCAGGAGACCCTTTCAGACCTTTTCTTCCCCCCGCCCCCCCGCCCGTTTGTAGACCAGGACGGCAGCGTGCTAAACTCGAGGCTGGGATACTTTGGCTAAATCTGTAGCCCGCACCCAGCTGCAGCCCGGCCTGGCCCAGCCCAGACTTCCCGACCTGAAGCTGGCAAAGCAGGAAGGAGCCGCCCAAGTTGCCCCAGCACCCAAAGCGGCACGGGTGGGAAAGGAGAGAGCAGCATGGCGTGCTACAGAGGCGAGTATTGGGTAAGAGACCAAGCGCGGTATTTGCTTGAGGGGAACTTAGACGGGTGGCGCCCTCCCTTCACCGTTGCAGAGGGAATTGTGGGGGGGGGGAGGGAGGGAGGGAGGGAGGGAGGGAAACAGGTCAGAGAGGAAAAAGACCGGCTTCGGCTACTTGGCAGCAGCCCAGGACGTCGCTAAAGACGCGGAAAAGTGGCGTTTTCTCTTCTCCCCCCCCCCCCCCCCCGGTTACGCGCGGATGAGGCGCTGCCCGCAAAAGCGGACTACGGTGCCTCACAAGCCGACAGGTGCACGGAAAGACGGTATCGCTTCCACCGTAACGAGGTCTTTTCCCGCGGTGAGGGTTTTTCCCCCCCCCCCTTGTGCATTTGTAACGCGGGGGAGAAGGAACAAGCCCCGATGGGTTCAGCTGGGTTGGCGAGTTGAGGAAAAAAAAAAGTTGCAATGCGAGGAAAAGCAGAGTTTCTGCGTCTCTGAATGGGTTGCAAGGAGCAAAGGTCAACTATTTTTCAGGGATTCTTTTAAAGAAGGAGCTTTGCTCTGCCGGGGCGAAAAGGTGGATCTGTGATTAGGTCCCATTGAGCTGGAAAATAGTCACTGAATGGTTTTGGATCCGTCGTTAGTGGACAAACGAATCTTTTTGGCAAAATTGGACTGAGAATGGAGAAGTACTATCTACACTGCCTTGTTTTCTTTGGGGGGGGGCGGAGGTACGGTATAAAAACAGTGTAATTGGTAAACATTTGCATTTATACCTGTGTAGTTTATCCATTAAGGTCATCCTTAATCCTTAAAGTCATCCATTAAGGTAATCCCATGTTTTCCAGGAAGAGTTAAAAATGTTGAAAATCACATTCTATAATCCCCTTTCCCCCAAAGTTAGTTGCATTGAGAGTTAATGACTACCCTCAAGTTACCTAAGGTCTTACAGCTAAAATTTTCAAGAGAGTACAATATTTGTTGCCCAGGGTTGAACTGTGGAGTCCTTGGTATTCTCTGAGCTCAATTGTTTGCTTACCTTTTCATAACAAACTAGGTAACATCAGCAGTGCTTAGTAAGAATAGAGTTCGTTGTTATTTTATATACATGCCCTGTCAATATTGGTGGAAGTGGTCTTGAGAGAATATAAAATGAGAGCAAACTCCACTCTCTACTGACACTGATGAACTTACCCAGATTGGTAATGAAACCTCCACAAGAAAACAATCAGACCTGGAGAGCACCAAGAACCCCACAGCTACATTTTAATTGTAAGCCTCCCAGAATTGATTTTCAGAATGAGATGGGCATCATATAAATATAATACATTAATAAAAATAAAGAGGAATCTGAACCAGGATCTCTAGCTCTTTGTGGTCACGAGTGGAGTGGAGTGATTTGCCCTAAAACTTTAGTCAAAACATTTACATGCCATATAATTGCTGCAACTTTATTTACATTTTCTTATGATGTCATATCAGTTAAGTCCTAGAGAATGCTGTCCTAAGAGTACAGATAGTCCTCAACTTACAACCATTTGTTTAGTGACTGAAGTTACAACAGCTTTGAAAAAAGTGACTTATGACTGTTTTCACACTTATAACCGTGGTCACATGGTCAAAATTCATCTGACATGTATTTATGGCAACTGGCATGTATTTATGGTGGTTTTAATGTCCTGCGGTCATATGATCACCCTTTGGGATCTTCTGACAAATAAAATCAATGGGGAACCCAGATTCACTAAACAACTGCGTTACTGACTTAATTGCAGTTACTCATTTGTGTGTGTTACTGTGGCAAGAAAGGTCATAATATTGGGAAAAATGCTCTTAACTGTATTGCTTAGCAACAGAAATTTTGGGCTCAGTTGTCATAAATCAGGGACTACTTGTAAATTCTTGTTTGTTTCAGTAACATATTGAACAATTATGCAATACAGCTCAATAAAGCCGTTCAAAGTATTTGATAGAAGTGTTTTGCAACATGCGAGAGTAGGAACAACAAAAGTAACTTTGAAGTTTTATAGCAGCCACATATTTTGTGCTGCTTTAGAAGTACTTCCCATATGTCTCTGCATGCATATGCATGTACTGTTACTTTGTTTTGCAAGAGAGAAAAGCAAAATATTTGCTGTATACATGCATGTGTTTTAATGTTTTGCTTAGCCTTATGTACAACCACAAAAGGTTATCAGTAATTATGTCCATGGGTCGTTTATATATGTATTACATATCTAAACAGCACTTCTTAAGGCATACAAAAATTAGCTAGAATGCATTGAATGAATTGTAAAAAATTATTATCGATAAAATCTGCAGCAATGAGATTGATTAGTCTCAATCTAAGAGAACTCAAAGATATTTTCTCTTAAAACCATATAGCACACTTCAATTGGCAAGGGAGATAGGGACCTTAAAAATATATTAGATAACTATTAGAGAAGTTACTTCTTCAGGTAATTCCTCCAGTTCATTTAGGGATTCAAAGTTAATTTTGTTAATACCCATAACGTTTAAGTTTATAATCTGATACTTGTGTGCTTGGTACAGATTAAACTAAAATGATTATAATCTGATGCTTGTATGCTTTGTGCAGATTAAACTAAAATGAGTGACCAAGATATATCCATTGGATGGCATGCAAAACAACACATTGTCTATCTAAACATCCTTAATGTTTAATGAATTTTAAAATATATCCTATTTGTGAATCTTAGATTTCTGAAGATAGATTTCCTGAATCAAGAAAGTGGCGACCATTGATACATAGGAAATGCACAGACAAATTTTGGTTGATAATATTTTTCCTCTTTTGGGCAGGTTTGGTAAGTAGAGTTTCTGCTGAAATAAATGTGTTGAAAAGAATGAGATGTGATTCAAATTGTTAGTGAATAATCTGAAAAAAAATAATTCTTTATTCTACTGCAGTCAGTACTCTTTGTGTATACAATTTCTGTGGAAGCAAAATTTTGCAATATTTTAACTGGTTTTGCGACTGTCTATTGATTATGTTATATCAGGGTGCAGTAACATAATGGTTTCAGTATTTTATTGCAATTGAATATGTTTCTCAAGAAAAATAGCTGCGTTGTCTGCCAATAGACCCGGTTCATTGCCAAATTGTTATATATAAGGATATAAATATGGGGAAATCAAATTTGGCACTAGATTGTTTAATGATAATCCCTTTTAGCAAGAGTTCCTTCCCTGTCTTCCAGATTCCTGTATTTAGAATAATTGCTGTTTAAGGTCAGGGGTCCTTTGTCCTTTCAGAGCTTGGCTGTTTCTTGCAGATGCTTCATTGCCCAAACTAGGTAACATAATCAGTGCTAGTTAGGAGTGGGGTTTGCTCCCAATATATTTTGGAGTTAATCTATGCTCTTTGGGTGCTGGTAGCGAAATGTTTGAATCTTTTTGTTCCCTTTTTGGCTTATTGATTATCTCTTTTGCATAGTAAGTAGATATTGTTTATGCACGTGTCTATTGATGGCTAATTTGTCAGAGTGTGAGACTTCTAGAAATTCCCTAGTGTTTTTGGACTTGGCTTGGTCTAGGATAGTCACAGTTTCTCAATTGAAAGTATGATTAAGTCTGTCCATATGTTTTGAAATTAAAGGTTTTTCAACATGTCTTCTGATTGCAACCACATGGGATTAGCATAGCACATAAGCCAACTAAAGTCCTTCAAATATCCTAAGTAAACCAAAAGGCCTAGCTGCCCCAAAAGAAAAACAGGAGTCGTCTATAACATATAGTGCAGGGGTGTCGAACTGGCAGCCTGCAGGCCGGATGCATCACACACAGGCCACGCCTTCCTTCTGTGAAGGGAAAGGGAAAAAACATCGCAAAACATCACGTGATGCCAATGTGACGCAGCAAGTTTGACACCAGTGATATAGTGTAGTGCTGAAACAGTCACTACAAACAGGCAGAAGACTGACAGAATGCCTCTATGAACACCAACTAGTAGTCAGAAAACATGATTAATTAACTCCATATCAGACCAGCAATCAAGTAAACAATATCCCAATCAAGGAATGGCCAAACAGCCAACAGTCAACAGCCCAACCAAAGAATCTTTAAGACTGCCCCCTCCAAATGCTGACAGGGCAAGTCACTAGAACACGGGTGTCAATTTCCCAGCATCATGTTTTGTGATGTTTTTCCCATTTGCAGAGCTGGGTCGGGCGTGGCCTGTGCATGATGCATACAGCCCATGGGTAGCCAGTTTGACACCCCTGCACTAGAATATAAACTGAAAGCAACCCTAGTATTAATTAGCACTGATGATATTACCTAGTTTGGTTAAAGGTAACTCTGGGTGGCTTACATAAAAATGTATCGATATGTAAATGTATCTATATCTACATGCTAAAAAATAAACAGTAAAAATTAAAAACCAAGGATACATGGGGAGACCAGGGTGCAGTGGGGAGAGGTGGAATCTGTTGTTACTCAATCAACCATCTCCACTGTGCTGTTCCCCCTTTAAATTTTCCAATAAAGGACATATTCTCCTTTATTAGTTATTTTAAGATCATGTTTGGGGCAAGCTCGGAAGAGAAGGGAAAAATCAGGCTGTCACTTTCTGTTAAACTGGGGCTGGTTACTAATCTGAACATTTTATTTCTCTTTTCATTTGGAGGAAAGATTTTATGGGTATCAATAAATATTCTTAGCGTTTCCTGATATGTTAATATTCTCCTTATTAGCAAAGAAGAAAATGTTTTAACTTTATCATATATCTCCCTATAACTGTAAGCAGAACATTTTCTTGTCTTTCCTCTCTATTTTCTTTTCTTCACCCAAAAAGTCTATGGAATTATAAACACTAAGTATGTAAAGCAAAACTGTACAAAACTGTAAAGCAGTCACAGACTGTTCAGTAGAAGGAATGGTATAAGTGTTGCAGATCGATGTGAATTCCAATAATAAATTGGTGTGCATGTGCTTTTAGATGTTTATAACAGGTTATGCTGTAACAGCTGGAGCTACAGAAAGGCTCATATTTGGATATGATAGCTATGGAAATGTTTGTGGTCGGAGGAATACACCTGTGCTTGGCGCACCTTTGTCAGGACAAGATATGAGAAATAAAAAGTGAGAAAATTATTATTTATACTATTTTAATATTATCTCCATTATATTTGAAGTGAAATTTGATTCCTGAGAAATTCAAAATTGGTGTGGCTACAGGTATTTTGCACAAAGAAAAAAATGCATAAATATCCTAAAGCAACAACTATCTATAACAATATTTGCTAAGATTCAATACATTTGGAAATCCTCTTAAGGCTTAAAATCAGCTTTTTGCTTAATATATTATTAGTTTATCCTATATACAGTACTGGTCAGAATAAAATTGCAGTAGTATGCAGTATGAAACATATTAATTAGAAATTCATTTTTGGTTTCAGTTAAAAAAAATCTGTTTTTGATGCCTAGGTAAAAATTATAGAAAAATTAAAATACACATTTGATTCTTAAATAAAGATTCTCTCTCCCATCCTTAGATATGTGTTCTATTTGAATTCATGTGGTTTAAAAACAAAAAACCTGAACATCAAATCAACTGCATTATGTGTATCAAGCTGCCCACAGGAACAACTGAATTCTTCGGAAGATATCCAGCTATTTGCAAATAACAATGGTATGAATTTCTTTATAACCAGGATTTTGTGTATATATTTATACACTGTGTGTGTGTGTACACACACATGCATACATACACACAACCTTCTTTTTTTTTTTTTTTACCCCCGAATAAACGGCTACGCCGTCTTTTCAGGGGTGACTTAAATTTTGCCCCCCCCCACACACCCTCACCTAGAGCGATCCGTGGGAAGCTATGCCTCCCTACCAGGCCGCTCCTAACAGCTGATCATGGCGGAGTGCGGAGAGCTCCTTACCCCCGCCAAATGCCTTTGCCGCAGGCCCGGGTATGGTGCTGGCTGCAGGCCGGGTCAGCGGGCGTGTGACGGGGTGGATAGCGGTGGCAGGGCACTTTGCATCGCGGGACATTCGTCGGCCACCACTTCCTCTGCTGCCATCGCTTTCCCTTCTGCTCCTGCTGCGGCTTATGCCGCATTCAGAGTGCTGCCAGCAGTGGCTGGACACACCCCGCTGCTGATGAGAACTGCCTGCCCTTTCGCTTTGCTTGATAGTTGCGTCAACAACATCCTGCAAGTTGGTGAGTGATTCGGGCTTTGGTGGATGGAAGCAGTGGCGGGAGGGGGATGCCATAGTTTCTCTCCCCCCACATGCCCCACTTTGCTTCCTATCCCAGAGCTTCGGGTCATGGTCTCATCAGAGTCTGTCCCTCCCACCTGCATTCTTCAAGTGGATTCTCTTGCCTCAATCATCTGTACAGTCGGGCACTCTCCTCTTGCCCCAGCTGCCCGAAACCTCCCTCTTTAAGCTTTGCTTATTCTCATTCCCTCCGTCAGTTCCCTAAGAATACGGACTGTTGGGGGAGGAAGAAGCTGAATGAATGAATCATCAGGAGAATCCTCTGGGAAGCTTGGCAGGGAAAGGAGGAGGGGGAGAAGGAGAGAGGGAAGATTGTCTTTGGGATTTGCCAGGAGAAATCGAGGAGGTGGTTTTCCATCCTATTTCTGTTCTTCAAGGAGATGAAGGTGGGGAGTGGTTACTTCTTCCATTTAAGGGAGTGCTAAGGGTGAATGAATGAATGAACCTTCCAGTCCAAACATAAGAGAAAGGGAATCATCCTACAGATCCTTAGCACCCCCTTAAATGCACTCCCCACCTTTATCTCATTGAAGGACAGAAATAGGATGGAAATCCACCTCCTCGATTTCTCCTGGCAGCAGAGGAAGCGGCGGCTGTCGAAGATCCCATGACGCAAAGTGCCCCGCCGCCACTGCCCACCCACTGACCCGGCCTGTAGCCAGCACCATACCCGGGTCTGTGGCAAAGGTGCTTGGTATGGAGCTCTCTGCGCTCTGTCATGATCGGCCGTTAGGAGCTGCCTGGTGGCGAGGTGTAGCTGCTCATGGACCGCTCCTAATGGCAAGTTTCGCCACCCCCTAGCACCCCCCCACCCTTCCCCTAAATAAGCCCAAATTTTGGGGGCGGGGCTTAATTTTACTCATGCCAATAAAACAGTGCTGGGCCTTCCTATGGGGGGGCGTATTGTTGGAGAAACACGGTGTATATATAATAATTTTATTATAATGCTTAATAAAAAATTGAATAAAATTACTGATTTCAAATAAGCATGGTTGAAAATAATTTTTGCTGTTCCACATTTTTTTTATTGCCATTATACATCATCACACTGAAAGTTTCTTTAAGATGATCAGAGTTATGGAACCAATTGCTTATTAGAATTTCTAAAAGTTAACAGGCTTTAAAATTATCAATTTACATAAATTTTTGTAATAAAATGAATATTTTGCCCAGTTTACTGATTCTGCTTTCTCTTTTTTCATGTTTATGTCTTTTAATTATATTTTAGTTTTGCTATAACTTTAATCTTTAAGAAATTATGAAATTAAGTTTATATTTTTCTTTTAAAAATGGAACAAATCAATAAAAGCAATTCCAATACCGTGCACATGACTCTGAACATATTTTATGGGTTTGTTTTCTATAGGATCTTGCCTTTGTGTTTACAGTTTGAATGCTAGCAGTTGTATATATGGATCCAAAGCTTCTGAACTTTGCCCCACCCTGCCAGTGCCACCAAGGTAAGAACAATCGTGAGTGTTATTTATATAGAATGAAACACATTCAGTTCACTAGTTTTGCATTGAAAAGTTGCCCTTTTTCAGAATAAAACTCAGTAGTTTCAAGGAAGGTATGTTTAAAATGTTCTGCATATTCTAAGCACCCTACAAGTAGTCCTTGACTCCCAGTGGCACTTGTGACTGGAATTTCCATCTCTAAGTAAGGTAGTTGTAATTATGTTGCTTAGCGATAGCAACCTCTGCAGTCCGCTTGCCATCATTCACTGAATTCCACAATTGTTAGACTAAATAACTTAATACCAGTGTTCTGAACCGGTTCCCAAAAATGACAAACCATCTGTAGTTAAATAAATGTTCCCTTTATTAGGAGCACCAGCAGCCCTAACAAAATGTCTCTCTCTCCCTCATAACAGGCTAACAAGTATGTCCGATAGGGAGATGAATAATTGTCTGCCAGACCTATTCATCTCCTCCTCCTGCTTTTTATCCCCAGAGTTAGAGTGGGGCTTTGCTAGTAGCGGTGGCTCTTCCGTCCCATAGACTTCCACTGCTCTACTCTCCTCTGCCTTCTGCGCATCCCTGTGTCAGGCACTGGACCCAGCTGTTCCTCCTCTTCCTCATCAGCCATCTCCAGACCTGGGGCTGTTGACTCTCCCTCTGAGGGCTGATGGACGGCCCAGGCTCTGCCTCCATCTCTATTTCTGACAGCTCCATTCCCTCTTCTCCCATGGAGCTCTCAGATGATCTTGATGCTGGCCCTGACTCCCATGCCACCGCTTCATCTGTTTCGGCTGCTGAAGGGGCCGGCAGCTGACAGGCCACAACAGTTGTGTTAATAGAGGGATACAATCAAGATCAAGGGAGCTACTAATACCACTCTATAAAGCCTTAGTAAGACCACACCTGCATCCAGTTTTGTTCACCACATTATAAAAAGGATGTTGAGACTCTAGAAAGAGTGCAGAGAAGAGTAACCAGGATGATTAGGGGACTGGAGACTAAAACATACGAAGAAAGGTTACAGGAACTGGGCTTGGCTAGTCTAGTGAAGAGAAGGACCAGGGCAGACATAATAGCACTCTTCCAATATTAGAGGGGCCGCCACAGAGAGGAGGGGGTCAAGCTATTTTCTAAAGCGCCTGTACGCCAGACAAGGAATAATGGATGGAAACTGAACAAGGAGAGATTTAACCTGGAAATAAGGAGAAACTTTCTGGCAGTGAGAACAATCAACCAATGGAACAGCTTTCCCTCGGAAGTTGTGGAAGCGCCATCACTTGAGATTTTCAAGAAGAGATTGGACTGCCATTTGTCAGAAATGGTGTAGGGTCTCCTGCTTAGGCAGGGGGTTGGACTAGATGACCTACAAGGTCCCTTCCAATTCTGATTATCTGTTAATCTGTTAAGCCAGCTTCCCACAATCAATGAGAAAGCTGGCAGGAAGTTGCAAGTCCCAGGCTCTCAAGCAATAAGTGGCTGCTACCAGGTGGGGGAGGATGTGAGAAGGGGTGCAGTGGAGAATTGGGGAGGGTACATGAAGGGCTGTGCACAGTATGGGGAAAGTGCATATGAAGGTGTGAGGGAGTGTGTGACTTTCATTCCAGTGTGTCCACTTTTTAACTATTATATATATATATATATTGTCCCAGTGTATCTTTTCCGCTGTTTAATCGATGTGTTCCACGGAACCTCAAATGCTATTCCAATTTCGCACGTGTATTAATAGATGTGGTAAATGAGGTGGATATCTTTCATCGTATTCTGGGTGGGCTTATGGCAGGAAGAGATACAGTAATGGGACTGTGCATCTTTTCATTAGGTAAGTTGAGTCTCAGTTTATTTTACGTAAACGTTATTTGCATTTATCTTTTAAAATGTTATTAGTGCATTACAAGACATATGCAACTTTGCTCTGTTATTTATCTTCAAACAAATAAAGACAAAATTACCCCTGAAGAAATATTTATGTGATCATATATTTAGTTGAAAAATTCTCCATTCTACATTTCAGTAATGTATTTCAACGAGTAATAGAGGGTTTTTTTCTTATATATATAAAAGATAGAGAATATTTATCGTAAAGAAAAAATACCCGTATTAATGTTGCACAAATGGGGGGAGAAACCCAAAATCTATCCAAAATCATACCCAAGCCTTGAATCCAGAAGGGTGTGCAAATATTTGAATTCTGCAGAAATTTCTCTGAATGGTATATTTTAAAAAATGGAGTAGAGAAGGAAGAATAGGAGCTCATAGGTAATTTTTACAATATCTGTTCATAAAACAGCTGCTGCTGGGGAGAATTTCACCATATATGGTATGCATGATAATTACCAGTCAAAATGTTTCATTCTAACACATCCAGAAGTGAGAAGCAAATGAGATTTAGGTATAAATTTGAAGTGCTTGTGAACATATAGTTCCATTCAGTAGTTTGATATTCCGTATGAATATCAAAGTAAAGTAAGAAAGCACATTTATCTTAATATTAATTGATATAATTAATCAAAACAAAAGCTTCTTAATAATAAGAGTTCTCCTAAGAACTGGGTGTTGTGTTTATAAAATTCTTGTTAAAGAATTTACTAAATGGCCACTCGTTTAGTGACTGTTTGAAGTTATAGTGATGAATGAGCAGGGCTGGGATGCTACTGGTTCTGCCCAGCTCTATAGAACTGGTAGCCAAACTGGTTCTGTGTTTGCTGCTGTTTGGCCTGCTCGCCCACCTGGGCTCTTACCTGTCCTTTATTTCCTGCTTTTTCAACCTTGGCTGCTTTGCGAGGCACAGCTGCAGTTTAAAAAGCAGGAAAAAAGAGGCTTTTTAAACACTGCACACCTGTGTGCAGCATTTTTCAGCTGTCCAGGTGGCACAGCTAAACGTTTTTTTACACATAAGCGCAGCAAAACATAGTCACCGAACTGATAGTAACACCGGTTGAATCCCACCCCTGTGAATGAGGGTGACTTAGAACAGGTCTTCATGGTTGAAGCCATTGTAGCCATACCTACAGTGATGTTATTTGGGCTCTTGGCATCCAACTCACAATTACAGTGGTCATAGAGTCCCATGATTGCATTTGCAACCTTCACTAATGGCTGGGAAGGGGGAACCAGGAGGTGGTCACAAATGCCTTTCAGCTGTGACCCACAAGATTCGCTTAACAATAGCAACTGATACTGTCAGAAATGCTACCGTAAGTTGATGGACTCATGTGATGGTGAACTTTAAAATCGCATTTGTTAGAATTCCCAGTCTCGGTTATTGTTGGTAAACAAGGACTATCTGTAGTTTAATCATTATGAAAATACCATGAATTCTGACCCTTTTTCTAAATTATGTCTTTTACTTTCTTTCAGAATGTAGCAATTGATAATCTGCTAATGTAAATACACACTCACATGATTCTTACATATACATATGGAACTATATATTTATGGATGACTATTGTGTACACTTCTTGTTGATTCAGAAAGATTAATACATGATATTTGAAAATTGTGTAACTCAGTTTTTACAAAGAGGAAAATAATTCTGAATATAAATGCAATGAAAATGAAAGCACAACATAAGAAAAATGGAAACTTGATCCATTAAAAATAAACAATAATAATGAGTATAATAGAACCTAAATAAAAATATGGTACTGAATTGGAAGAGAAATTGCATTAATTTCTGCCTCAAAGTGATAAGACCTGCATGAAGATATATAGAATTTATT
Source organism: Hydrophis major (assembly GCA_033807585.1). NCBI lineage: Eukaryota > Metazoa > Chordata > Lepidosauria > Squamata > Elapidae > Hydrophis > Hydrophis major. The sequence goes on from CM066330.1 coordinate 156,063,367, forward strand.
GTTAAAATGCAATGCATATGCATAGTGAGGCTGTCATTAGATACTGTAATGTTTGGCAATTAAATTAGCAAGAAATGCAATTTAGGTTCAAAGAAATTTTCCTTGTACTCCACTTAATTAGCTTGTTAAAATAAGCAATCTATTCCATTGTTTTCATTGCAGTTTTGTCTGCCCTAATGATGTTAGCCTTCAGATGCATCAATATGCTTGTGGTCCATATTTTTCTTACAGTATTTGTATTTGGATTATTATGTAAGTATAATTATAATTTAATTTACAATTAAGCAAAACTGAACCTTCATGCTAAATTATTTCACCAGCTGTACATTAACATGAGGGCTTTTCACTTCTTTTTATCCTGATGAAAATCTCCCATACCCTGAAAACCATAAGTCAGACATCTTACAATGTAAAAAGCTACTTGCAGAAAAAAAATAACATTCATGGTTCTTTCTATGTTTCATTTTAAAACCACTAATAAATAAAGTGATTTAATGAAGAAATAGATCTGATTCTCCTGACATCTAGTTTATTAGCAAATGAAAAATAATTTCAGTAGGATTCATGGGTTAATACCAAAACATGTACTTTGAATATTAAAGTCTCTGGCATCTGAAGGGACTCAGAAGGATAAGAACATTTTGTATTAGATCTTGGAGAACTCTTGTTCTCTTCTTAATTATTTGATCAGGCATTCCTGACTTTTTTGAACATGTTTAACATAAATGTTTTTAGAGAGCTGGTGGTGATGAAGAGAATGAGCAAAAAATACCTGTATTCCAAAAGACAACTATATTGAGCCACGGTGGTGCAATGGTTAGAGTGCAGTACTGCAGGCTGCTTCTGTTGCCTGCTGGCTACCTGCAATTTGGCAGTTCAAATCTCACCAGGCTCAAGGTTGACTCAGCCTTCCATCCTTCCGAGGTTGGTAAAATGATCCCAAATTATTGGGGGCAATATGCTGATTCTGTAAATTGCTTAGAGAGGGCACTGTAAAGCGGTATATAAATCTTAAGTGCTATTGCTATATTTGGAAATAAAAATAAATTAACCAATAAAGTGCAAAAGTGGAATGAAGTTCTAAATACCAAGCTATTTATTTCATTTTTTTATTTATATATATTTATTTTACACACACAAAAAAAGAAAACTAAAGGTCTTCTAGTTAAACCCCCCGCTCCACCATTCAAGACAAGTGATTGTCCTATCTCTTAGAATGCAGGATAAGACAAATCTTGGGCTATCAATGTGGATAGATTGCCCTGTTCTGTGAAATAAAATTGGGGGGGCGGGGGGCGGTGCGGAATGGAACCTCTCCCTTATTGCGAAATTGTGGAGTAATAGATCAGCTTTATCAGCATCAGAGGTGGTATTCAGCAGGTTCTGACCAGTTCTGAAGAACCAGTAGCGGAAATTTTGAGTAGTTCAAAGAACTGTCAAATACCACCCCTGACTGGAGATTTTACAATATCCTTCCCCTGCCACGCCCACAAAGCCACGCCCACAGAACCAGTCGTAAAATAAATTGAATCCCACCACTGATCAGCATCTAAAAAACATGCTACATTAGCAAGAACCTGAAATCTTATCTAACTCTACCACATATTACAGTAAGAATTGTAGGAAACTGAGGAAAATGGTTTTATAGAAACTCTCATGAGCTTTGCAAGTTTTCCTTGTGCAGACATTCAGTTCCACACAGTTTAAACAGAGGGAGTGATTTTCTGCCTATAGTTTCCTCTCAAAAAATTGTTTTCGATTTCCATTTAAACCAGTTAGTGATTCTTCCTACCATCTTTCCAACAATCTTTGTACCACTCAAGAATGATCTGTAACCGGTATTATTTATTATTAAACTTTCATGCTGCCCATCTCACCAAAGGTGACTCTAGGTAGCTTACAAGCATTGATTAAAATGCTTGATAAAATATTAAATAAACTATATAAAGAGCTTAAATTTAAAAATGCAATTAAAATAAAATTAAGCAGGATGGAGGGGGGGGAGCAAAGTGTTCACAGGGAAGAGGGGTTGCTATCTACTCCGCTAGCCACCTCCAAAGTGCCACACACTGACTGGGGCTCCAGGCTAGTTGGCACAACCAGGTGCTCTAGGCCTTTAAAAAGGCCAAAAGGATAGGAGTAGATCTGAGTTTGTGGGGCAAGATGTTCCAAAGGGCAGGAGCCATGGCAGAAAAGCCTCTTCTGGCTAAAATTCCTTGGCTGAAGATTTTTTAAGGTGATGCAAACCCATGTGTTCATTTATACCCAAAGAACAGGGGTGGGCAAACTACGGCCCGCGGGCCACATCTGGCCCGTTGGTCTGTCCAATCCGGCCTGCCCCTGAAAAAAAATCGCTGGGCGTGTCGTATTGCCCTGCGCCGCGTGGCCCCCAAAGCTGCAAAACAGTGCGGA